>JAKGSA010000868.1:34363-98421 GCA_033558755.1 Philaethria dido | reverse complement strand
GCATAACAAAGTAAATAAAAATGAATATGAGTTCGCTTTATTGTAAACTGTCTTGGCCTCGTTTTCTCGCTCTTTTCACTTTAGGTAAAAAGTTACTCATTAATATCTACCTGGATTTTAATGATTTTTTATTATAAAAGTATTAAATAAAATCCTTGTAATTATTTTTAATAGTAAATAATTACTTAAAAATTAAAAAGTAGATACTTCATTTAACAGAAATAATCAGTATATCGATTTCTAAAAAATCGATATACTAGGTTATCCTAGCATATCGATTTGTAATTATCTGTGTAAGTCAGTTGTCTTTACATGTCAAGGTCAACATGCGACTGGGGTTTTGCTTATTTACATTATTTTTGTTCAATTTCATAGTTTGTGTTAGTCAAAATTATTACATTACGTGTTAAAAATTGAAAAAGTTAACTTCACTGGATACGCGATGTGTATGAGTTATGGAATATTGTCAAGTGAATTATGAAGTGGATATTACTTTTTTATACTATTGTAGTGTTAAAAAGTTCACAGAATCTGAAACTTAGTTTATGGACTATTTATGCAAAGAATATTATCAGAGTTATGAATATTTATGTTAAAAAACCGTAAGTAAAACGTAAGCTAACGATGAGAATCTAAAATGAATGAAATCAATCTGTGATTACCATTATCGCTTATAATTTTTAAGTAAGTTTTTTAAGAGCTGTGGTAACGTTAGTTGCTTTTTTTTAAATAATTTAATAGGAACTGAGATAATATGACTGTCGAAAACCCCATCTAAATCCTCTTCAGAGTAATGTGATTATTTTATTATAAACAAAAGACACGTGCGTGAAAAAGAAAGAGATATCTCCGTCAAGAATATTTTTTATGAATGTAAAAATGGAAGATCGGCAACGTATAATAGTATTTTAGTACTACTAGATAATACGTCATCGGTGCGTAATACAGAACGGTTAAAAATCGGGAATCGAAAATACTAGTCCTGCACCTAAACCGTAGACATGATTGATATTGGGCTAAGTGTGTATGGTTTTGTAGCATTGTACTCTTACATGTGGTGGACTCCAATGTAAGATGAACATTCACACCCTGTATATGAAAGGTTTGTATAATTGAGTGACTGACAGACAAGGGTACAGGCGAAACTACTGGACGTAAAAAGATGAAATTTGCATGATAGGTTTTGGGGGAGTGTAAGGAAAGTTCTAAGAGGATTATGGAAATATCTGCGAAATTCTGAAAAAACGGGTTTTAGGATTTTATAGTCGACGCAAACGCTACATTGTAAAAAAAAGACAAGTACTGTGTGAAAACTGTAATATTAAAAAGAGTTGCACTTTATTTTTTGTCTCAAATCATTATCCACATAGTTTTTTTTTTTATGGAGACAAGCTTTATTGTCACCAATATTTTTAATTCACGCTGTATCCCGCGTATAGCAGGGTAGCAGAGAGAACCTGAGAACCTAGTGTTAAGACACCCGTTCCTTTCCGAATTGAGGCTTTGCGAGCAGAGTGGCGGAACTCAACGCCGCACTTTGCCTTGTTGAATAAACCCAGGAAATAAAAATCATTTCCTGTAGTGGAAACCGAACCCACAACCTGTCGCGCTTTACAGTTGTACGCTTGTGCCTCTGCGCCACCATGTTACCATGATATTCTCATGGTTTATTATTACTCATCCCTTACTAACATTATAAATGTGATTATAAGCGCCGATTAACATGAAACTTGTACACATATTCTAGAGGTATTAAAAGCGACATAAAATCATTTTTATTAAAGAAAGATATTTATTAAGAAAAATATTTATCATAAAGACATGATTATTTGGCAAAAAAATTAAACAGCTAGTTATTTATACTAGTTTCCCTCGTCAATGCAAGTTAATAACGCATTGCGTAATGACGCGTATATGTCACTTTATATAAACATAGATGTCAAACCATGGTAGTGTGTGTGTAACATATATTTTATTAATTTAACATACTTTTTATGCATTATTATAAAAATATTAGCATTATGCAATTCTTCTCTATATAAACTATAAGTGTGCCAAGTTTCATGCTCCTCCGTACGCGTAATTTTCGTAAAAAGCGGTACAAAGTTTTTGCTTCACGTTTTTATATATAGATACAGTAACACACAAAAAAATACAATAGAACCAAGAACTTCTTTTTCCTTTTTGAAAGTCGGTTAAAAACGGACAAAGAGTGAAAAACAGTATGACATATCTTGATAAACTCACACAAAAAATTGTTGATATTCATACAGTGAAAGATAAATCGTGTCCCGCATTTTATAACCATTATTATGAACATAAAGGTAGAAAGTGTTCGATAAATAAAAACAACAATAGCTTGTTTAAACAATGGCGATAACAATTCTATTAAGCGTTATTTCGTGTAATAAAATGGAAATACTATTTTCTTTTATTGCCTGATTTTTTTTACTTTTGGCAGGTACTGTAGAAGGTATTTTTTTAATCTGTAGGGTCTATTTGAGTCGATATTGGGAAAATTCTTAGTTTAGATTTTTATCATATTTTGGATATATATATCTGGCTCGCGACCACTATCATGTCAAAGACGAACCGCCAAATATCTTATGATGTGTTCCGGTTCGATGGCATGTAAGCCAAGTATTTTCCCCTTTCCCACCCATCCTTTCCCCAAAATGTGGTGGTTCCGATAGCGGACTACTACATTATCCTCCCCTTCCATCTGTATCCTCTAGGTTGGCAACGCATTTACATCTCTGGTGGTGTAGATGTTCATGGGCGAAGGTAACCACTTACCTGCAGATGGTACTTTTGCTCGTTTGCCATCCGTTATCCATAAAAAATAAAAATAAAAAAAAATATATATTTTTTTTAACTTCACGCTGTATCCCGCATATGCCAAGTTATGTAGGGGGAACTTGAAGAACCTAGTGTTCATACACTCCGTTCTCTTTTAACAATTCCGTTACATTAAAAGTATTTTTCCTTAACACTTCTTCCGTAGAATCTAAAGACTCTTACACTTTTATAAATGTGTATTTTAACAATATAGTTGGCACCGCGTTTTGTCTCAAATATTTTCAAGCAATAAAACTATTACAACATAAAAACATAATCACACACAAAATTTAAACTTAAACATGCATGTCCTAAAAAGTTTGTTTTTACCAACTTCAAAAAACGAGGCAGTTACTATACTCTTTTTTTTTTACTGGGTAAACTAATTCTGATAATACTTTTTGTATATCATAGCTAACGCTTCAGATGTGGTACCATTTAGATTTAGTTATAATTTGACAAGTAGTTTTTGAGTTATTCGTAGTAATTCTTCTTTTTTATGCATGAAGTCGATTTTCTTTTTTGTTAGATTCTTAATTATTCGATTTACCAACTTATTCACGCCGTCTACTTAAAATTATTAACCATAAGCAACAATACGTTGAATTTGTATCTTGCAAATTCTCAATTTAGTTCGAATAATCCCATCCCACTAACCCCTTATATAAAAACCGCTGAAGCTAGCAAATTGAATTTTTGGCACAATTTATATTTTATTGCTAACAGATGATACGAAAATATCGTTGATATTGAAATATTATGTAAATATGACTTTGGAGGTCATTGGGAAAAGCAACAGATAAAATTTAAGAACAATCTTTTATCGATGAATACTATTTTAAGGTTTTGAAGCTTTTTCATAGAGAAGCTAGTGTCAAATACGCTCACTCTCTGCTTTCCGTTGCGGCTTAAGACTTTGCGTGTTAAATGACGGAACTTAACGCCGTGCTTTGTCTTATAGGAGCAGAGAAATGCAAATAATTAATTCCTTAGAGTGGAAAACAAACAATCATCAAAATTACTATATAGTACACACGCATTTAAAATGAAGATAATGCTTTTTTCCATTTACCTACTTAATTTTGTTCCACAAAACAGTATATTCAATATAATTTTAGTGTCAATATCCATACTTCCTACGTACACTGCTACAAGTGCAAAAACGCAAGTTTACTTCAGAGATTTCAAAGGAAAATCCTTTAAATAATTAATTTCTTGAGTAATGACAAAATTACAATAATGAATCTTTTCAATAACAATAAGGCCAAATCACAGATTATCGTTGTGCAGGGGCATAGCATCTGACTGCAGACGTGGTGGTTTTGGATTCGAGTCTTACATGGGGGAATAATTATGGATAAATTATTTTCAAGTCCCGCTCTGGTTAGACAGAGACTACCCTGCTATGTGATATAAAGCCTATAACTAGAACCATTTAAACCTACCTGTAAAGTTATGTTTACATTATTACCAGTGTACACAAGACCAACGAAATGGGCTTCTATGTACATTCAGTTTAGTAATCTAAAGGAAAACGACGAAACTCAACATACATAGAAGTAGACACAAAAGATTTTACACTAATTTGATCTGTAACTACTTAGCTCCGTATCAAGTTAGTTACTTACGGCTCAATAGCCTGCCAAGTTTAATTATATCTTGGAATCAGATTGAAATTATCACAAAATTGGGACCAACTTCAAAAACTTGTATGTTACCAACAAACTTTCAGGATTGGATGTTGAAAACGCTAAACTTAAGTCAATTGCTTAATATAAAGGCCTATCTGCTCACTTACTAAGTATCTACTCAATTAATTCAGTTTCTTTACTCAGAATCACGATTTTCTTCCATTATAGAAAATAACTCAGTGTGAAAACACTCCGTTCTCAAACTTCCGTTGAATTCAAGACAATTCGTGTTAAGTGGCGAAACTCTACGCTACGCTTTGTAATACTAGAGCGTGAAAATGAAAATATTTTTAATATAATAAATCCCTCGAGTAGAAATCGAACTTACAATCAGACGGTATCCCACTGCGTCACGATATCTACCAATATTACGTTTTTTTAACTTAAAATTTTGCTTGCAAATATTTCCAACGAAAATATCAAAATACTGTTATTATTATAAAAATGAGGGTAGATCAATATAAAAATGTATACTCATATAAAAATGTATACTCATATTGAAACGTATAAAACGGTCAGTTCTAGCAATGTTAAGCAGTAAAATCTGTTATAGTAAAAGAATAAAACTGCGTCTAACTGAAAACGCCGTAGTTGTGGGTTCGATTCTAATTCGTGGGAATGACTGTACTTAACTTTTTTGCCTAAAAATTTAATGAAGACTATAGTAATTCCGATTCCTAAAACAAAATAGATAATTTATCTAAATTATATAAACATACACACATGACACATACATAGCTAAAGACAGCGCGTTGTTAACGCGTCAACGGGGATACTAGTATGGAGAAAAGGCTGAAGCTATAAAAAATATGTAAATAATAATAGACAGTGTATAGTAAGTAAAGTTTCAATATTAATAAAGGTGAAGGCCACTAAATCGATTGTACCCTTTAGGTAACTGTCGTTCCCGGCCCTATTGACTTTAGTCTTACGAAATATTAATGCCGTCTAATATTAAGTTAAGAGCGAGGGATTATTAAAGGAAATTTACTAGATGTTGTGAGGTATCATTTAGTTGCTAAGACTAAATTTAGACAGTTGTGTAAGAAATTGGATGTTAACAGTAAACTTTATGGATAACGGATGGCAAACGAGCAGAAGGACCACCTGATAGTAAGTGGTTACCTTCGCCCATAGACATTTACAACACCAGAGGTGTTGTAAATGTGTTGCCTACCTAGACGATACAGATGGAAGGGGAGGACAATGTAGTAGTTCGCTATCGGAACCACCACATTCTGGGGAAAGGATGGAGTGGGATAGGGGAAAACCTGGCTAACATGCTAAAGAACCGGAACACATCAATAGATATTTGGCGGTTCGTCTTTGACATGATAGTAGTCGCGAGCCAGTCGGAAGACGAACCTCCTACCACTAAATTACTAGGATACCCGCCTCTTACGGGACGCTACCGAGCGGCGGAGGGGAATCGTATTCTAACCCGGTCCCCTCACAGGGAAACATCTATATATCAGGGAAATATCTAAGTATCTAGTGGAATGATTATATAACACGCACGGACAAAACACGGCGTTAAATCCCGCCACTTATGACTCAATGTCTCGAACTTAGATAGAAAGCGAAGAATGGAATATTTTGACACTGGGTCTTTCTATTATTATACCCTGATATGTGGGACAATCTTGAAGCCGATCAAAATGTGTAAGAAGTAATTTAAAGTAAAAAATAATGCTAAAATTATCCGAGATTAGTAGTTTTTGCGTGAAAGAGTAACAAATACAAATAAATTATACAAAGATTTTGTGCATTTTTGTCACAATATAAGTACCTACAAGTTTAAGCGCGGCGTTGAGTTCCGCCATTCAGCATGCAGTGCCTCAAATTCGGCGAAAAGTGGGGAACGGAGTGTCTAAGCACTAGTTTCTCAGGTTCCCTCTGCCTACCCAGCTATATGCGGGATACAACGTGAAGCTAAAAAAAAGAACTAGTTTAATATAATTCTAATGTGTTTAATGCATTCATGAAGAGGTTAATGACTGTGGACGAGGCGAAAGAGGTATGTAGGGACCGTAGCGTTTGGCGCTCCGTTTTCTCTGACTACCCCGCTAGGGATAAAGCGTGAAGTGAGGTAGGTAGGTAGGTAAGTGTTTAGTTCACAAAACGGTCTTTTTTCTTTAGAAAGTACATTTCCTTTAAATTAAATAGTATAATTTACATTTTTTTCCATTTAAAATATATAAATCATGCTAATGCTTTAAATGAAATGGTTTTATTTTAAATGAAGACATTAAGGCTTCATATATCATTTTAAACATGGTAATACAAATGAGAATTTTAAATGAATATTTTAGTTGAATATTAACTAATGTGTCTTTTTATAGCTTCCCGCTTTTACCTGCATAGGTAAGGCCAGGACTCAAAGTACTACGTGCTGGCGGAACTTAAATCCACGTTCCATCTTTTCAGAATGCAGAAATGTAAAAAAATTAAATATAGTGTACCTCGAGTAAGAATCGAATCTACACCAATGGCGTTTACAATCAAACGTTAACTGCGCCATGATCCGAGTATACATACAACACTCAATATCAGATATCGAACTCAGAACCATCACTCAAAAGACGTAATTAATAATAATAACCATATATTTATAGCCATAAAAAATAATAACATAGTCCAAAATAACTTAATCAGCTTAGCAAAGTTCTACAAACTTAACGATGTATTTAAGATATACTTAGGGTAAGTATTCATTAATACTTTATCGCCGTGTGATATCAAATGTCTATTATATTTGACCGTAAAATCGATGATTAACTGTTATATTACTTGCAAGAAAAATGTCCAATACTGTTTGTTTTGTATGAAAAATTCTGGAAGATAAGGATAAGGTGTTACATTTGGATCCAATGATTCTATATTTTTTATTTACATACAAAACATACATAACTTCACGCTGTATCCCGCATATAGCAGGGTAGACAGTGGGAACCTAGTGTTAAGACACTACGTTTCCCACTTTCCGCTGAATTGAGGCATTGCGTGCTGAGTGGCGGAACTCGACGCCGCGCTTTGCCTTGTTACCAAACCCAGGAAAAAATTCCATTTCCTGGAGTGGGAATCGAACCCACAACCTGTCGCGTTTACAGTCGCACGCCTCTGCTCCACGACTGGCGTTAGTTACAAGAACGTGGTTCGAAAATGATTTAAATTCCATAACCGTTTCATTTACAGGCAAATACCCCACTGTGCCTCAGTAACTTCACACTCTATCCTGCAAAGCAGGGTAGTCAAAGTGAAACTGGTATCAAGATATTCCGTTCACTGCTTTCCGCTAGAATTGGATACACTACGTGTTAAATAGCGGAGCTTTACACCGTATTTTGCCCTATCAGAGCGGAGAAATGAAAAGTCAAAGTCAAAATCAAATAATTTTATTCAAAATAAGAAGTTATAAGCTTCATTTTTTGAACGTCATATAATTTACCACCAGTTGACTAAATTTAATGCCTCAGACCTGAGAAGAACCGGCGCAAGAAACTCAGCGGGACTTCTTTTTTTTTCCATAATTTAATATAATAAATATATTTTCATTCCCCAACTGAACCCATAACTATCGCAGACGCTATGCCACTACACCACAACGGTTTTAAATAATATACTACGAGGAGAATTAATTTCAAATATCACATTATATAACGTTTCTAGAGTACAGCTAACGTAACAAAGCATTATTGGAGCTCGCGAGGAAATGTGTCACTTAACGAATTAGTGCAGGTTCAGTGCCTGCCTTTGTACAATGTACGGGTATATACATGTGCTATACTTCACTTTATGTAAGGGATGGATATAATATGATAAATGTTAGGTTACTTTGAATGGAACGCTAGATATCTTATAATTTTGATTATGATTTTTCGTTTTCGTGGTTTTTATGTATGTTTCTTTTAGTCCCTGTGAGGAGACGGGGTTAGAATACAATTCCCCTCAGCCGCTGAGTAGCGGCGCGTAAGAGGCGGGTATCCCAGTAGTTTGGTGGTAGGAGGTTCGTCCTCCGACTGGCTCGCGACCACTATCATGACAAAGACGAACTGCCAAATATTTAATGATGCTGTATCCCGCGTGGGCTGCAGCGTGAAGTTATGTATGTATGTTTACATTTCCTGGAGTGGGTATCGAACCCACAACCTGTCGCCTTTACAGTCGCACGCTTGTGCCTCCAAGCCACGACAGGCGTTAATCGATAGATTAAATAAAAGTTTAATATAAAAATAATTAAAAAGAACCTATTGTCATGCGGTATAAAGCGTGAAGCTGCTTCATTTAGTGCCATAATGAAAGAACTAATCTGAACTGCTTTTTAATAGCACAAGTTAATATTAAGTAATTTTAAGTAATATTAAGTATTAATAGTTATAATAAGTAATAATAATATATTAAGTAGGCAACTAAAATACATGGACTTTCTTTGGAAAAAAATATCTTATTTCCTAAGCTTAGTTAAGTGATATGAAAATATTGTGGAAGTTGACAAAAGTTACGGACCACATGTCCTTAGTGATCAGAATAAATATAAAAAAAAAAAACAAAAGTTCAAGTCCCGCTATTCATACAGTTAGGATAAGAAAAAGTATTTTCTAAAAATACTTTTTCTTATCTTAACTGTATGAATAGTACTTTAAAATATTAAACATGTTTACAAACGCCTGTCGTGGCGCAGAGGCACAAGCATGCAACTGTAAACGCGACAGATTGTGGATTCGATTCCCACTCCAGGAAATTTGAATTTTCATTTCCTGGGTTTGGTAACAAGGCAAAGCGCGGCGTTGAGTTCCGCCACTCAGCACGCAATGCCTCAATTCGGCGGAAGGTGGGGAACGGAGTGTCTTAACACTAGGTTCCCTCTGCCTACCCTGTTATATGCGGGATACAGCGTGAAGCTATGTAGGTATGTAATATCAAACATGCTTGTTATAAATTACATTCTCACTGGCCAAGCGATTGTTCTTCGAAATAATATTTGGGTAGCAAAAAAATTTTAAAAATACTCCAGAGATTCTAGGTAATTTCAATGTAAGGCTTAGTGGTTAGAACGCAAGATTTCTAAGACATGCAGGTTCGAATACCAAAAATTGAAAGACATTTCTAGAAAACGTCATATTATTATACATCTTGTAAAAATATTTGTTATTATTACTTATTGAAAAAGTTTTAAAAGAGAAGAAAAACTCGACTTTAAAAAATTAAATTATTACGAATAACTCAAAAACTTTCCATCCGATCTTAACTAAATGTAAATAGGACCACATAAAAATTAGCTATCACATAAAACGAGAATCATCCAAATTAATTCACCCTATAAAAAATTATACTCCCACATAAAAACATACAATCGAATTGATAATCTTTTTTTAAAGTCAGTTAAAAATGAAGATCGAAATAAGTAAGCGAAGGAACATCTGACGAACAAAAACCAGTCTATCCCCTTTATCGTTTATCAAAGAAAATTGTTTATATTGAGTGTCTACCGAGTTTCCGACAACTGACATCATTCGCGTCGAGATGAAAATAAAAGGCCGTTTTATTAGCCAATTAATAAAGATTTATTAATTTTGACATCCGTCTTTCATGTTTTTTCCTGGTTCTTTAAAAAGTTTTGGTCTTTCCCCGAGTTTTGGGTAAAGTTTAAATTCAAAATAATTTCTTACAAGCAATTTTGAACCGTTGAATGAACATAATTAAAATTTTAACGAATACAAGATAACCGATTTCAAATAAAGCTCACGAAAAAGATAAATTATTACGAATAACTCAAAAACAAATAAATTTTACATGGGGCATCATCAGAAGCACTCGCTATCATATTAAAAAAGGATCATCAAAATTGGTTCACCCAATAAAAAGATATGCGGTAACCATTAAAAAATACAATCGAATTGATAACTACTCCTTTATTAAAGTCGGTCTCGAGTGGGAATCGAACCCACAACCAATCGCGTTTACAGCCACACTATAGTTCTATAAATTAACTTACTAACTAACTTAGTACATGTATTAAGTAATACAGAGAGTTAAGTACTTAGCGCTATGAGATACAAAGTTAACGCTACGTTCAGGATTCAAGTTGGAACTTTACTATCTAATATGAGTATTTACAATTAGTTGTTGCATATTATTACTATTTATTATTGAGTAAAAAATATTTGATATTTTGATTGTTTTATGTATGGTAATGGTAATGAAATGCGGCGTTGAGTTCCGCCTTTCAAAAGAGTTTCTTGACTTTAGTTTCTTTCTGACTATCTTGTTTTGCGGGAAAGACAAAGTTACTTGCGTAAGTACATGTTTTTTATTTAATAACATAGCTTCACGCTGTATCCCGCATATAGAAGGTTAGGTAGAGGGAACCTAGTGTTAAGATACTCCGTTCCCCACTTTCCACTGAATTGAGTGACGGAACTCAACGCCGTGCTTTGCCTTGTTACCAGGGAATGAAAAATACCATTTTATCCTGGAGTGGGAATCGAAACCACAACCTGTCGCGTTTACAGTCTCACGCGTGTGTCTCTGCGCCACGACAGGCGTATACATTATTAAATAAAAAAGGGGGAATTCGTAAGAAAATATTAAGTACTTTATGACATACATAGGTCATACAATTATAATAGTTTTGGATGTCATGCTTATGAATTGAAAATGTTATCACGGGAAATGCTTTAAATATTTTTCTTGTCAAGCATTTATAATTCATATGTTTATTACATAAACGCTAGTTATGGGTTTAATTTCCACTTGTTGTAGAGAATCCCAAATCACTCCTAGTATCTTTAAATTTATTTATTAATAAATACGTGAAGCAAAAACTTTGGACCCCTTTTTACGAAAATTACGCGGACGGAGGAGCATGAAATTTAGCACACTCATAGTTTATATAGAGAGGGAGGGCAGAATGCTAACATGTTTATATAAGGTGAAATATAAATTGCTAAAGACAACGCGTTGTTAACACGTCAACGAGGAAACTAGTAATAAATAATCTCTCATACCGGTATTTAAGATCTCTCTTCCTTTCTTTTCGGGAAAAAATTATCAAGCTAAAAGAACTATTATAAAATGTATAAAACAGTGTTAAGTTTCGCCAAAAAACTGAAAATCGTCGCCTAATAAATCCTAAAATCTATATTCACTATAAATGTACAAAAATAAATACAGAATTCATCAATTATTTACTTAAAGTTTTTTTCTATTTACATTTTATTGTTTCATAGAATACACGTATGCATTTAAATTGGCAATTTGGTTCGCAGACAGTGCTAGACACTCCATTCAATCAGACCAATAAAATGCAATCGAACTCATATGGCATATATTACTGGTATGGATTTTTATTATAAAACTTCTGGCTTTAGCAGCTTTAGTAGTAGTAGCTTTAGTGCCGGGACACTCCGTTCGCTATTGTCAATATAATTCATTATTCCGCCAATTGGGAATCGAGCCCCACATGTTTACAATCAAGTTCTACTGTGCCATCATGGTCTCTAGGAAGGGTGGATTTTTATTATATTTATTTTATATCTTTAGGTCACTACGCAGCATTGAGTACGGGGTAGTGGAGAATTTAGTCTCAAGATACTCCGCCGCTCTCGCTTTTTCCTCTGCAGCAGTGTAGTTAGAGAGAACGTAATTTTTATCGTAAAACAGTTTCACTTAAAGCAGGTTTTCAGCCAGGTTTTCCCCTTTCCCACCCATCTTTTCCCCAAAATGTGGTGGTTCCGACAGCGGACTACTACATTGTCCTCCCCTTCCATCTGTATCCTCTAGGTTGGCACCGCATCTACAACATCTCTGGTTTTATAGGTGTCCATGGGCGAAGGTAACCACTTACCATCAGGTGGTCCTTCTGCTCGTTTGCTATCCGTTATCCATAAAAAAAAAAAAAAAAAACTTAAAGCATAGCAGGTTAATCAGAGATATCAATGTCAAAACCTAACGTCTAACGCCTGTCGTAGCGTAGAGGCACAAGCGTGCGACTGTAAACGCGATAGGTTGTGGGTTCGGTTCCCACTCCATGAAATGGATTTTTTCATTTCCTGGGTTTGGTATTGGTAACAAGGCAAAGCGCGGCGTCGAGTTCCGCCACTCAACACGCAATGCTCAATTCGGCGGAAAGTAGGGAGCGGAATGTCTTAACACTAGGTTCTCAGGTTCCCTCTGCCTACCCTGCTATAAGCGGAATATAGTGTAAAGCTAAAAAAAAAAGGGGGCGAAACTTAACGCCGCACACTACTATATTTACTTAAATAGACAAATCCCAGTATTGAAATGTTCCTATTATTGAATTATATTCAGTATAAAGTATTATTATATATACGCCTGAATAGTTGACATCGAACGTCGCGGTTCCAGCAACAAGTGAGAATGGAAAAGTAATTTCTTCAACTGACGTCTCGCTGTCTGTATTTGAAAAATACGCTGGTAACACCATGAGTTTGATGTTTGGTGGAAAATTCTTGAATGATTTTTGTTCTATATATTTTTATAATTTAAAAATGAAATTACGTATAGAAAACATTCAAATAGTAGTGACTTTTCACTTACTCTGTTCTCCATTTTCTCTGTTTTTTTTTTTATATTTATATGACAACTGTAACATATGTGATTTGTATTTGTAGTTTAATTATCATATATTTTATGAATAATGCATAAAAAAGTATAAAAAATGCGTTATTTTGGCTTATTAATTTAAGGGTGTTAAATTGTTTTAAACGATTCTGTTACTTAAAAATAATTGAATTTAAAATTTTATTTTCATACAATCATGCTTACTCTGTAGTAAGACAATGTATGACCTTTTTTATTGATAAAGGATGGCAAAAAAAAAAATGTAGTGGCCACGGTAGTCCGCCACGGCAATACACCAAAACGATTGTATTTTATAATGTCTTGAATCTAAGCTGAAACTGGAAAGCAGATTGTCTTGATTGTGATTGTCTCTCTGGCTGTCCAGCCTCGTTAGCGATAGTGTGAACCTAAAAAAACATACAAAAGTACTAAGTAAACCGCACCAAATTTAAAATTTTCATATGCATTCTTCAAAGAAACTAAAATTTTATCGTCTCCTTTTTCTAATGTCTGTTAATTTAATATCTAGACAGCAAAAAATCCTGTAATTCCCTAAACCCTTAATTCTTTCGATTTCTTAGGGCATCCCAAATTAAAAACAATAGTTTTTTTTTTATTCAAACTATTTGGCATAAGATTGCCACCCTACAGTGGATGCAGACGGTTCGATGCCACAGCCTTTGTTTGACATGATCCGTAACAACACTAGCGTGTATTGTCTATAGCGATAGCCACTGAATTATTCATGAGTATCATGTAACATGAAAGGCTATTTAATGTTTAATGCACTAATGGCTCCCGACTGACTTCACTTGGACTCCGGATACTTTACAATTGTGATTTTTTTGTAATAGGCTATCGTGGTACACTGTTTTCATTTGTCTGCTCTAATAAGACATTGCACGGCGTTGAGTTCCGCCATTTAGCACGTAACGTCTCGAATTCGGCCAGAAACCGGCGAACAGAGTGTCTGAACACTAAGTTCTCTCTGAGTACTTTGTTAGGTGAGATGAAACGTGAAATTGCTTTTCTTTTCTATGGAATTAATTATGAAGTTTTAAAACTAACCCTATCAAAATATTTCGTACTTTGTAAGGTAGAAAAATAAAATATCGTGATAAGCTATTCGCCATATTTCGTCCCAATTGACAGGGAAATGTTGCTGTAATAAAGAATTATAATAAATAAATAAATAATAAATATTGTATATTGGATGGTGGATCACTTTAACTATTTGAAATGAAACTAATAGAATTAAAAAACAATGACAATATAATTTTTAAACAGAAAATTAAAAAAACATATTTAGAAAACGTATAAAAAATTGAACGCAGCGGGACTCGAACCCGCGCCTCTTCGATCATCACATGAAGTTGAACGCATGCTTTCAACGTCATGCGAACGCATGGTTTTGTGGTCAGAGCGCTTGGACGGTTTCCAAGAGACGCGGCTTCGAGTCCCGCTGCGTTCAAATTTTTATACGTTTTGTAAATATGTTTTTCGTTTCCTATGTGTGGGATTAACACTTTAAAATTTCAAAAACAGAAAATTAAAGTTCATATATAAAAGAAAATTTTTGTTTGGTGGTAGGAGGTTCGTCTTCCGTCTGGCTCGCGACCACTATCATGTCAAAGACGAACCGCCAAATATCTTATGATGTGTTCCGGTTCGATGGCATGTAAGCCAGGTTTTCCCCTTTCCCACCCATCCTTTCCCCAAAATGTGGTGGTTCCGATAGCGGACTACTACATTATCCTCCCTTTCCATCTGTATCCTCTAGGTTGGCAACGCATCTGGTACATCTCTTGTGTTGTAGATGTTCATGGGCGAAGGTAACCACTTACCATCAGGCGGTCCTTCTGCTCGTTTGCCATCCGGTATCCATAAAAAAAAAAAAAAAAAAAAAAAAAAGAAAATAAGCACATGTCACATAATTCCAAATCGACTTTACATAACAAACTTAGTTGTATTGGTTTTGACTAGAAGCCTCATTTATCCTAATTCACAAGTTTTAGCAATCCAATTGAGTAGAGCAGCTATTAGTTAGTTAGTTAGTTTATTAACATTATTCAAACGTCGCTGAAGTATGCCTTGAAATAGTAAATGTATAGATATATTTTTTTTAACTTCACGCTGTATCCCGCATATAGCGGGGTAGGCAGAGGGAACGACAGAACCTATTGTTAAGACACTCCATTCTCTTTCAACATTTCCATTCCTCACTTTCCGCCAAATTGAGACATTGCGTGTAGAGTGGCGGAACTCAATGCTGCGCTTTGCCTTGTTACCAAACCCACGAAATGAAAATACTAAATTTAACGTTATATATAAGAAAATTATTTCCCTGAAATAAATTATTTGATTTGTACACTAATTATTATGTATTTATTTCAAATAATGTTGGTGTAATAAAGTATTAAATAAAATAAAATAAAAAAATAAATATTATTAAATATAAACATTCCCCTGAGTGCAAAACAAACGCAAAACTACTTACGTTTGCTGTAAACGCGATAAGTTCGTACTCGGAAAAGATATTTTTAATTTCTTTATAGGATAAGACAAATTAGAAGCTAGAGTCAAGAAATCCCTTTCTCTGCTTTCCATCTGAACTCTAGACATTTGGTGATGAGTGGCGGAACTTAACACTGTATTTTGTCTTACTACAAAAAAAGCAGCAGTTTCTCGCTTTATGATAGGTAGAGTAAATCTAGTGTCAGGACACTCGGTTCTCCTTTTCCACCGGAATTTGAAGTGTGTGTGTGTTTGTGTATTCGTTGTATGTTAAGTGATAGAACTCAGCATCGTTTCCTCTTAGTAGAGTGGGGAAAATAAAATTTATTTAAATAAATAAATAAAATATTTTTTTTTTTTTTAACTTCACACTGTATCCCGCATATAGCAGGGCAGGCAGAGGAAACCAGAGAACCTAGTGTTAAGACACTCCATTCTATTTCAACAATTCCGTTCCCCACTTTCCGCCGAATTGAGTTATTGCGTGTTGAGTGACGGAACTCAACGCCGCGCTTTGCCTTGTTACCAAACCCAAGAAATGAAAATACTAAATTTTACATTTCCTGGAGTGGGAATCGAACCAACAACCTGCCGTGTTTAGAGTCGCACGCTTGTGCCTCTGCGCCACGACAGGCGTTATATAAAAATAAAATAAATAATATGATTATTGGACCAAAAGAAATTCAATATAGTAACCAGATACACAATATGATCTTCTTATTTTAATTGCTTTGACGCTGGTATTCATTAACTCTGAAATATATCTCATAAACTCGGATTGGGAATCGAACCCACAGTCACTATGCTTATAATCACACACCATTCACCCAGATGCCCTGAAATCGGGATATTGACCAGAGAAATAACCATTTTAATAATTAAAAAGGTCCATTAAGCAATTCTTTGTTGTTCCATTAACAGTTTAATTTTCGCAAATAGCTGAAAGGTTTACAAATCCTTTTTATATGGAAACAAGGGTTGTTACCAAGTATTGCTCCTCGGGGACAATAAAATATATTTGGTAATAGGGCCGAATGGTACCGATTCGAAAAATGTTCGTATTGCAAATCGGAAAATCTGATTTTGAATGAATAAATTACGTATTGTTGTTGTGTGTTGTTTTGCTATTTTATCCTGATTTCCAAAAATAAGAATTCTCTCAATACAACTGTATTTTTGTTGTACGACTGTCGTGGCGAAGAGGCACAAGCGTGAGACTGTAAACGCGACAGGTTGTGGGTTGGATCCCCACCCCAGGAAATGGAATTTTTTATTTCCTGAGTTTGGTAACAAGGCAAAGCGCGGCATTGAGTTCCGCCACTCAGCACGCAATGCCTCAATTCGGCGGACAGAGGGGAACGGAGTATCTTATCACTAGGTTCCCACTGAGTTTCCTCTGCCTACCCTGCTATATGCGGGATACAAGGTAAAGCTATGTATGTATGTATGTAGAACTGTATTTTCAACCGAACTCAAAAAAGTTTTTCAAGAGGTTTTCAATTCGAAATTTATTTATTATGGTATAACTTTTTACTGGGTGATCCAATTTTGATTATTCTTGTCTTATATGGTAGCTAATATTTCTGATGTGGTTCCATTTAAATTTGGTTAAGATCTGATGATCTTTTTTTTGTTAAAATCTTAAGACTATTTTTTTTATTAATATTTTATATTATTTAATTATTATTTTTCTTATGATTACGATGAAAACTTGTCATTGAATTCCGCAACTCAACATCAAATTCTAGCAGAAATTAGAGAACGTAGTGTTTTGAAACTTTTTTCCAAAGCGTGAAGCCTATCTACTTTTCCATATCAATATTGCTACAAAAAATATAAAAGTTTACAAATATTACTCGCATAAAGCGTTTATACCACTAAATTCATCCCTAAAGGATATTTCTTTATGCTGAAGCACAAAGCGCTAGGGCTTCCGACCTTTCATACATGTAGGTGTATCTTAACTTTCTAAGAAACGAACGTCAATATCAATTCAGAAAGATAATATTATAATGTATAAGTAATATTCAAAGGTAATTTTTAACTCACTTCAAACTTGGAGGATTTTCAATTTGACTTAACTCTCAATTTGACTGGGTGAAACAATTTTGATGAGTTTTTTCTTGTGTGGTAGGTAGAGCTAATGAGGTCCCATTTAAATTTGGCTAAGTTCTGACGAATGGTTTTTGAGCTATTCGTAATAATTTTACTTTGCATTACATTTTACTGGAATTTGTTTATTTTTTAACTTATTTACAGTGAGAACTTACCTGTCAATCAATGTCAATGTCAATAATCATATCACCATACCATAACGCCTATCGTGGCGCAAAGGCACAAGCGTGCGACTGTAAACGCGACGGGTTGTGGGTTCGATTCCCTCTCCAGGAAATGTAAAATTTAGTATTTTCATTTCTTGAGTTTCGCCACTCAAAACGCGATGCCTCAATTTGGCGGAAAGTGGGGAACGGAATTGTTGAAAGAGCATGGAGTGCCTTAACATTAGGTTCTCTGGTTCCCTCTGCCTACCCCGCTACATGCGGAATACAGCGTGAAGTTAAAAAAAATCACCATAATGATAATAATATATTTAGTAACACAACGCAATGCCCTATATCTAACCTGACAAAAGATAATATATATACGCAGCTTTTCGTTAAGTATTGCGTAGAAGAGAAGAATGCAGAAAGAACCTAGTGTCCAGTGTATAGTAGAAGCTTTCTGTTCTCCGCTTACATCCCAAAATGAAGCCTTTGCGTGTTGAGTGACGGAACTCAATGCCAGGAGAAATTCAAAATCAGTGTTTGGCATATATTTGTTATACAATGATACACATGGTTTCAATTCAAAATATTATTTATTTAAAATATATTATATTATAACCCATATTTTTTATTAAAAAGTTGAGTAATAAATATTTCTAGAACTATTTTCAATTTTTTTTGAAAGTACACACATACATAGCTTCATGCTGTATCCCGCATATAGCAGGGTAGACAGAGGGAAACTAGTGTTAAGATACTCCTTTCCCCACTTTCTGCCGAATTGAGGCATTGCGTGCCGAATGGCGGAATTCAACGCCGCGCTTTGCCTTGTTACCAAACTCAGGAAATGAAAAATTCCATTTCCTGGAGTGGAAATCGAAACCACAACTTGTCGCATTTACAGTCGCACGCTTGTGCCTTTGCGCCACGACAGGCGTTTTTTTTAAGTATAATTTAATAAACAATTCTATTCCCTAGAAGTAAATATAATCCAAATTTACTCACAAGTTCATATACACTAGTATAACAGATAAAAACTAATAGTCATAACAGCCAGATGTTGCCTTATGAACGGCCAATATTTTGTATTCTCATACTACGTGGCAACGTTTAGCTTGAATGAAACTACTAGAAGCTTTATTTTTTTATCTTATTATCCGACTTTAATTAAAAAATGTTTTTTATGGATAACGGATGACAAACGAGCAGAAGAACCACCTGATGGTAAGTGGTTACCTTCGCCCATGGACATTTACAACACCAGAGATGTTGTGGATTCGTTGCCGACCTATAGGATAAAGATGGAAGGGGGACAATGTTGTAGTCCGCTATCGGAACAACCACATTTTGGGGAAAGAATGGAATGAAAACCTGGCTTACATGCCATCGAACCAGAACACATCAAAAGATATTTGGCGGTTCGTCTTTGACATGATAGTGGTCGCGAGCCAGACGGAGGACGAACCTCCTACCACCTAACTACTGGGATACCCGCCTCTTACGAGACGCTACCCAGCGGCAGAGGGGAATACGTAGGGGAGGGGACAACCTAACCTAACCCCGTCCCCACACAGGAAAATGGAGAAAGCACTCAATACGACTGTTCTTTTTATGTTTATAACTCTTTTCTGGGTGTTCACCCAATTTTGTAATTCAAATTTATATATTAGCTAGTGCTTCAGATGAGATGGGACCATTTTAAATTTAGTTAAGATCTGACAAGTAGTTTTTAAGTTATTCGTAATAATTTTAGTTTTTAGCGTATTTTATTAAAAGTTGATTTTCTTTTTTGTTCAAATTGTAATTATTAAATTAATAGAATTTATATTATTTATATTAAGGTCTCAAAATAAGAGTTTATTACTACAAAGAAAAAAAAACTAAATTTTATCCGTTCTCTTATCGCTCAAACTTCCTAAGGTTGCGATACTTTAACCTCTTTTTTTTTTTTTATCGATAACTGATGGCAAACGAGCAGAAGGACCACCTGATGGTAAGTGGTTACCTTCGCCCATGAACATCTACAACACCAGAGGCGTTGTAGATGCGTTGCCAACCTAGAGGATACAAATGGAAGGGGAGGACAATGTAGTAGTCCGCTATCGGAACCACTACATTTTAGGGAAAGGATGGGTGGGATAGGGGAAAACCTGGCTTACATGCCATCGAACCGGAACACATCATAAGATATTTGGCGGTTCGTCTTTGACATGATAGTGGTCGCGAGCCAGACGGAGGACGAACCTCCTACCACCAAACCTCTTATTACGTCAAAGATTTTACCACCTTCAATTTATTTTATATTGCTGTCAACATTTATTTAAAAATATTTTTGTGAATAATATCATATATAGACAAACGAATCATTTTTATTACACCATACTAAATATTTCTGTTAAATAATCAAGAAAATAGTTAAAACAAAATTAACAATTACAAAATCTCTTCATATGGTAACACTTGAATATTCCACAATCCAAGTAAATTGTCAAAAAAGAAAGATTCAAACCCAAAACCTAGGTACAACACTAATAGAAATGAAAATCTCCACTGAGCCACGATGATTAATAATACATACTATCCCCATCAGTATATCATATTGACCTTTTGACCATTCGAGAGGTCTTTAATATTTCCCAAAGGATCGACAATTTATTGCTGGTTTCGGTTTACCAACATTTGTTTTTATCTAAAATTGTGATATTATACACTTTTTCCAATAGAGTAGATTAGTATTGGAGACTGCAATGTTAAGACTCTCTGTTCTCTACATTCCGCCGGAAATCGAGGCATAAGTGGCGGAATTTGATGTAGAGTTCTTTCATCAGAGTAGCGGAATGAAAATAACTTAATTCACGTAATATTTGAACCCAGTACTAATTGCGTTTAAGCCCAAATATTGTCCACAATATCAACAGTGGATATATGGAGAAAATAGTGACGAATCACTATTTTAACTAGTGTGTATATATATATATAAGGGAATTTTAGCGTGCAAACTTATAAGTTTACAATATATTGTATGTTTACGCGTATAAAATATTTCTATATTTTATACGCGTAAGTGTCTTTAGTACACTTACATATATTTTTACCGCATCTTCTATGCGGTAAGTATAGGGAACGCAGAGTCAAGACTTTCTATTATCTGCTTTCTACTTCAACAAAAACATTGCTTGTTGAATGGCTTTGTCCTATATATGTTATAGATTATACGAATAAAACGAATATGTTTCGTTGAGTCGGCGTTGAGTTTCGCCACAAAAAAATAATAATTTAAAATAATCATTACGCCAAGTGTTGGAACAACAACCATTATATTTACATTCAAACACTGTTCTACTCCATCACGATAGCCTCTAATTCAGAGGTAGTAATGGGTTCGAAATCCATTCCATCCGTATGATATTAAATACGATATTACTCCAATATTTTAAAACGATTTTCAAAATATTCTCTCAAATTACACATTATTATACGCAAAAAGTAAATGTTTACGAAGGAATTTAGTGCGTATTATTCCAATACCGTACCCGTAATTGGTGAAATAAGGAAAAAAGTATGTTTTTCCTGTTTTTATCGGAAATGACTTAGCAATTGTACTAATATAGCGCTGTGAAAATCTCTTTAAGGGGTTTCTAGTAGAGATTTGTTTTTATATTCTCCGCTTTGATATAGTTTAATTTATTAGTAAAATTTGAATATTCCGTTCTTTCTATTTTACTTTTAAAATTTAAAAATTGGCTTGAAAAAATGTTTATTACGGGAAACGGAAATCTTAAAGAACAGAGTGTCTTAACATAAGGTTCTCAGGTTCTCTCTGCCTACCCTGATACGTGCGGGATACAGCGTAAAATGTAATGTATTTGTATTGTGAAAAATAAATAAACAAAATAATATTTAATTATTTTCTTTTCCCCGCACACAAAAGAAAAAACACGGCGTTAAGTTCCGCTTATCAACGCGCAATATGTTAAACTTGGGCAGTAAGCGAAGAGCGTAGTGTTTAAACACTAACTTTTCTCCCCTAACCTAGTAATAACGCCTGTCATGGCGCAGAGTTCATACACAGGTTGTGGGTTTGATCCCCACTCCAGGAAATGAAATTTTTCATTTACTGGGTTTGTTTAGGTGCAGCGTTGAGTTCCGCCACTCAGTACGCAATGCCTCAATTCGGCGGAAAGTGGGGAACGGAGTGCTTTAACACTAGGTTCCCTCTGCTTATCCTACTATATGCAAGATACAGCGTGAAGCTATGTATGTGTATATGTACCTAGCAACAATCCATCAAATCGACGAATACAAGAAAAATGACACACATTATAGTGAAAAAAATATCTAAAAATAGCCATATAAAGATATCGCAGACCCTTTAGGACGATCTGATACTAACACGAATGAACCCTTTAGAAGACAGGCTAAATCACGTCCTATCTGCCTTCACGCTTCATTTCAAACGTTGCGAGCATGCCTCAGATGATGTAAGAATATTATACCTAGATATTATTGTCAATTGGTAGAGAAAATTCTTAGAGGCGTTTTTTTTATAATATTTCTTAGATGCTTGTCGTGGCGCAGAAGCATAAGCGTGTGACTGTAAATGCGACAGATTGTGGGTTCGATTCCCACTCCAGGAAATGGAACTTTTCATTTCCTGGGTTTGTCTTACGGCAAAACGGCATTTAGTTCCATACTCAGCACTGTGCCTCAATTTGGTGGAAAGTGGGGAACAGGTGTCTTAATATTAAGGTTCCTCTGAAGCGAGGTTGAAATCGAACCAGCTAATAACATTTTACAGTCAGACACCGTTCCACTAAGCTTGCAGCAGCCTTAATTAGTATATATTATTATATTTGCGGCGTCAGGGCGTTGAGCCCAGTGTTATTATCACGGAACATAACCGTACAGAGTTGAGCACGTGGCAGTTTAATTAAAATAACGCAGCGCGTCCATTCTGTATAGCTGGATATTTTCTTGTAAATTAAAATTGGAAAAATTACAATTTTTGTTTATATAGAAAATAATTGTTAATGAGGCCATCATGGCGCGATAGGACAACGTCTGACTATAAGATATAGCGCGGCGTTGAATTCCGCCACTTAACACACAACCTTCTCAGTTTTTGGTGAAAGCGAGGAAGTGAACATGCATACATACATAGCTTCACGCTGTATCCATATAGCAGGGAGTAGGCAGAACCAGAGGGAACCTAGTGTTAAGACACTCCATTCTCTTTCAACTATACCGTTCCCCACTTTCCGCCAGATTGTGGCATTGCGTGTTGAGTGGAACTTAATACCGCGCTTTGCTGTTGCAAACCCAAGAAATGAAAATACTAAATTTACATTTCCTGGGTGAATCGAACCCACAACCTGTCGCGTTTACAGGCACACGCTTGTGCCTCTGCCACGACAGGCGTCTATATATACTCATATAAAATCATTTCTGCCAGCTATAAGCGTAATGGTACATGATACCGCGCGAAAAACATAACCCTCAACTTTGACAGTCGGGTAAAAAAAGAAAAGAAAAATGCACTAAAAAGTTCAATTGTGAATAACTCCAAAAACATTCGTCAGATCTTAACTTCTGAAGTTAAATGGGGCTTCATCATAAGCACTAGCTATCATATAATATCATCAAAATTGATTCACCGAGTAAAAGTTACGTTATAAAAATTATATATATATATATCCTTATATATATATATATATATATATATATATATATATATATATATACTGCTATCTTCCTTGCTAACTACTGCTGTATATATATATATTATAAATATATATATATATAGTTATTTTAAAGACAAAAGCTGTTTATATTACTATACGCAATGTCTCATCATAGAAAAGAAATGAAATACGGAGTGTCTCGTCTCTAGGTTATTTATAAATATTCTGTTATGGGAGAAATAATGTAAAACATCGCTGAGGCGTTATTTCGACTTTGTACTAAGCAATTAATTAAAAAAAGGACATTAGGATAAAAAGTGTATGGACTAGATGTCTACAGTGATTGATTATATAAATTAAAAAGAGATTAATTGTATTAAAAAATAAACTAACTACAAAAACTCAGAATAGCTTTTTCTTAATAGTGTCTCTATAATTTTATTATTATTGAATCAAAATATATGAGGTCCTTATGGCACAGTGACAGATTCTGATTATAAACGAGATTGGTTGTGAGTTCGATCCGTACATCAGAATTGATTTTATTTAAATGATTATCATATTTTCACGTTGTGGGTTCGATTCCCACTCCAGGATATAAAATTTTGCATTTCCTGGGTTTGGTAACGAGGCGAAGCGCGGCGTTGAGTTCCGCCACTCAACACGCAATTCCTCAATCTGGCGGGAAGTGGGACACGGATTTGTTGGAAGAGAACGGAGTGTCTTAACACTAGGTTCTCAGGTTTCCTCTGCCTACCCTGCTATATGCAGGATGCAACGTGAAATAGAAAAAAAAATCTATATATTTTCGCCTATTAACGCCTGTCGTGGCGCAAAGACACATGCGTGCGACTGTAAACGCACGTTGTGGGTTCAATTCCCACTTCAGGATATGAAATTTTGCATTTCCTGGGTTTGGTAACAAGGCAAAGCGCAGCTTTAATTTCCTCCACTTAGCACCCAATGCCTCGATTCGGCGGAAAGTGGGGAACAGAGTGTCTTAACACTAGATTCCCTCTCCCTACCCTGCTATATGCGGGATACAGCGTATAAGCTATGTATGTATATTTGTACGTGTTAAGTCATGTAACTAAACGCCGCAGAGTCTCCCTCTAGAGCGAAATAAATAACTTTTCCATTCACATATGAAAGAAATATAACATTTTTTTAGTACATTAACACTCGATTACACCCCGCATCTCTGTCACACTCGGCCTATTAAACACATTGTTAGATAACGCCGTAAATAATCTCGCTAATCCTACTTGAGTGATGAAAATATATCGTATGGGCGTGTATGTGCGTTCATATTGTATGAATTGGTGTTGAGTGTATAGTTTCTTTAGTAATATGTACTATAGAATCAAAGGAGGCAATCTGTTAAATACATAAATGAAATGAAATGGTTGGTTCGATTCCCACTTCAGGAAATGTAAAATTTAGTATTTTCAATTCTGGGGCTTGGTAATACGGCAAAGCGCGGCGTTGAGCTCCGCCATTCAACACGCAATGCCTCAATTCGGCGGAAAGTGTGAAACGGAATTGTTGAAAGAGAATGGAGTGTCTTAACACTAGGTTCTCTGGTTCCCTCTGCCTACCCTGTTATATGCGGGATACAGCGTGAAGTTAAAAAAAACATTAAGATCTACCTATCTATATCTTTGCATGTTTTGTAATTTTTTATGGTAGGGGTTACATGGAAGAGATCACTCGTGGTGACAAGGCCGCTTTTTCACCGAAATTGTACTCACTTCTTTCGTTTTTCTTTTTGTTTCTTGCTATAATTTGTTATTGATGTAATAAAGAATTATATAAATAAGTAAGACTTTAACAATGAAAAGAAATCCAACTTCAAAGGAAATCCACTAAAAATTACAATTATTACGAGTAACTCAAAAACTACTCTTTTTTGCCTTCACGCTATAATGGATGAAAAAAAATTGACAAAAATTTTACTTTCTATATCGTTGTCCAGGTTGGACCTATATATACCGTACCGTAACAAGAAAATAATAACTTACAGTCTTGAGACCTGTCGTGGCGAAGAGGCACAAGCGTGTGACTGTAAATGCGACAGGTTGAGTTGGGTTCAATTCCCACTCCAGGAAATGAAAATATTAATTGATATTGTGTATTTCCTCGCTCTGGTGACAAAGCAGAACGCGGTGTTGACTCCCGCCACTCAGCCCGCAATGCCTCAATTCGGCGGAAAGTGGGGAGCGGAAATCTTAAAAGAACGGAGTGTCTTAACACTGGGTTCTCAGGTTCCTTCTGCCTACCCTGTTATGTGCGGGATACAGCGTGAAGTTAAAAAAAAAAACAAATCTATTAAAATCTTTACGTATTTTCTTTAATAATTTAAGATCATACACCATTTTGTTTACCGTGAAACATAAAAAGGAAGTCACTTTACTTCCATGTTGTTATTATTGCGTACATTTGTCTCATACGGCGTACACTTGACATAAAAAGTTTAACTAAAATATATTTAATATTTTTTTTTGTAGCTTCACGCTGCATTCCGCATACAGCAGGGCAGGCAGAGGGAACCCGAGAACCAAGTCTAAGGACATTCCGTTTTCTTAATATTTTCGGTCCCCACTTTTCACCAAATTGAGGCATTGCGTGTTTATTGTATTAGATTTATTATATATATATATATATATATATATATATATATATATATATATATATTTATATAGATCAGACAAATCTTTTTCAGGAATATTTGCATTTTGAATTTTAGTTTGGCACATACATACATTTATTACTTTTCACCGTCCATTTATTTAGCTAATACAGTAACAGTTGATTAAAAGTTTGAAACAAGTGAATGTAAAAGCTTTATAGGAAAACTTTTGAATATTTTATAAGTAAATAAAATTTCAAAAATATGAATGGCTTATAATTTCTAGGTAAAAAATAACATACTTAACATTGAGAGACAAGATTTCACGCTTCATTCCGTATAGCTGGGTTGTCAAAGAAAACTTTGTCAAAAATAATATATATAATAACTCAAAAATACAACGGACAATGAAAAAAGGAACATATTATCTTCTCCTTTGTTATGAGAATAAAAACAGATATACAATAATTAAGACTTTAACAAAAAAAAAAAGAATATCAACATTAGATAAAATTCACTAAAAATACAATTATTACGAATAACTCAAAAACTATTCGTCAGATCTTAACTATATTTAAATATTACCATATGGAAAGCACTAGCTATCATATAAAAAAAACATCACCAAAAATGATTCACCCAGTATTCGGTCGGTATATTTAAATTAAATTAATCGTATCCATTTACTTAAAATTCAAAGTACTAATAATATAATAAGATAAAATATAAATTTTGCCGACGCTCGTACAGATAGGGTAAAGAGGGGTAAGCAATAAATTGGTTCCCATGTACGGTAGACACTCGGAAATAAACGGCAAATTGGAGTGTTAACCGTGAACTTATTTATATGTGTGACCCATTTCGATTTCAAAGCGTCTGTACATAAATATACATATATATGTATATACATATGTAGATAATTGCTCTGATAGAAATTTTACTATTTTTAGCCTATACATGATCTCTTTGCGTTTGGATATTGTTAAAAAACTGCAGATTCTTAATTTTGTTTCACATACATACGTTTCTCTCGTTTACAGTGGTAGGAAGTTTCGTCCTCCGTCTGGCTCGCGACCACTATCATGTCAAAGACGAACCGCCAAATATCTTATGATGTGTTCGGTTCGATGGCATGTAGCCAAGTTTTCCCCTATCCACACCTCCCAAAATGTAGTGGTTCGATGGCAGTTCATTGTCCTCCCTTCCATCTGTATCACTCCTAGGCTGGCAACGCATCTACAGCGCCTCTGGTGTTATGTAGATGTTCATGGAAACGAAAGATGACCACTTACCATCAGGTGGTCCTTCTGCGTTTGCCATCAGTTATCCTCAAAAAAAAAAACATACACATAACACTACCTTTGCATCCCGCATATAACATGAAGGTGGAGGTAGGGAATCACAAGTTAAGACACTCCGTTCTCTCCACTTTCCGCCGGGTGAGGCATTGCGTGTTGGTGGCGGAACTCGACGCTGCGCTTTGCCTTCGTTGCAAACCCAGGAAATGGCCCATTTCCTGGGTGAGCATCTGAGCCCACAACCTGTCGCGTTTACAGTCACACGCTTGTAACTTGCTTGCACCACAACCATAGCTATCTGTCTAGTGTCTCTACAAGTAGTCTGTTGCCTATTTTCTTATAACTATAGATAAAATGGATGACAAAAAGCTAAATATAAAAAAAAAAAAATATGATGAATTCATGCAACACTATTATGATTTCTAATAACTTTAAGTATTCGAGACATTTCTTGTTAAGTAGCGGAACACAACGCCGCAGTTTGTGTCACTAATTATATTTTAAATAACGTAACACGCTTTATATTATCTATTTAAACTAATAGGCACTTTACCCCAACTAAAAATTACATTGCTCTTTTAGAAATCGAATCCACCTTTTCGTCAGCATCTTTTTTTTTTTACGTGATGGCTAATAGTTCTTCTGTTGTGGTCTATTAAATTTAGTTAGATCTAACAAATGGTTTTGATTATTGCAATAATGTTATTTTTGTGTATTTTATTAGAAGTAGATTATCTTTTTTTTGTTAAAATCTTAATTATACTTTGTCATGTATAAATAAATACCCATTCAATGTATAATACCCATTCAAATCTCAATAAAATTCAATAATAAAATTTAAAATTATTTATCAAAATTTTGATAAATAATTTTAAACACAATATGGTGGTATTATTATTATCACACTTTATTTTAATTGATTTTTATTGTAATGGTTAATAGTTATTGTTCTTAAATTATTGTGTATGTTGTTTCTATTGGAATTATTTGATTCCGGAAATAAAGAATTTTATTATTATTATTATTATTGTATCTCGATACAGGTTCTCCCAGTTCAAGGAACCCGGTCCTTTGGAAGGCTTGTGGACACTGCAGATTTCAACATGTAAATTGCTGAGACAACAATATTTTTAATCTGACGCATTGACCAGGATCCATCTCTGGTAACCATGGCCAATTTAACTCAGAGATGGTCACCGGATAATTCATGGAAACTATATAAATATATGAAGAAAACTAAGAAAGAAAGAAGCTGGGCTATAGATGATGGAGGAGTATTATTATTATTATTAAGGCCTTAGTGATACCAAAATCACTAAGATCTGACTGTGAAAGCACGATGAAAGTAGCTTCAATCGGTGGAAATGGCTGCTTTGATTGAAACACAGTAATTTCAAGTAGTGTCGCGAAGGTGTCATCAGCACTTGATTCCTTCTTTATAATAACAGTAGATGCTCTGCTACTCCTGCTACGGAAGAAGCAACTACTAAAAATATATTTTTAATAAAAATTACAACATTAAATAAAATAAAAAATATTTGTGCCATTCTACTAATGGTCTCTTCCTATAAATATTATATATTCAAAAAAATAACATTCAAAACCTTTTTTTATAGATATATGGTTGTCTATATGTTTTCTTTTTCATCTAATATATTACATCTTCTTTACATTCGCTGCCAATAAGTTTCAAATAATTCAAATATACGGCTAAATAATAAACTGAATTACATCAGTAAAATAGTATTATAAAAGAAATAGTAACGTATTGGCGCTGTTTGTATATCCTAGGATTCAGAGCCGAAATTGTTGATTTATTTCTTACAGAAATAAAGCCAATTGGTGAGCATAAACGTGTAACTGTAAACGCGACAGTTGCGCCGAGTTCGATTTCCTCCATGTAATGAAAATGATAAATAAGCCTGATCGTTAATATTTTTCATTTTTCTTCAACTCTGTGGTAACAAAGCAAATCGTGTCGTTGAGTTCCTGCCCGTCACTGAGCAGGCAATGTCTCAATTTGGCGAAGAAGTGGGAGATGGAAATCATTAGAGATCGAGTGTCTTAACACTAGATTCTCTGGTTCCCTCTGCCTACTTTGCTATGTGCAGTAGCGTGAAGCTATGAAAAAGAAATAATCAATATTTATGTATAATATATACACATTATTAGTAGATGTTTTTAAGATTAGGATTTTTATACTTAATATCATAATATACGCCTGTCGTGGCATAGAGCCTAAGCATTAGGCTATGGCAATGACACGTTGTGGGCTGGATTCCCACTCCAGGAAATGGAATTTTTCTTTTTAGTTTGGTAATAAGAGGCAAAGCACGGCTTTTTGAGTTCACCTCAGCACACAATGCGTCAATTCGGCGGAAAGTGGGTAACGGAGTGTCATAACACTAGGTTTCCTCTGCCTAGCCTGCTATATGAAAGACACAGTATGAAGCTATGTGAAGCTATGGGAATTGACCCCGCAACCAATCGGGTTAAAGTCCGCTGTTCCACTGTGCCACGATGGCCTCTTCAATACATTAAATACAACAAAACAACTTTGAAAATTGGATTAGCTAGTTGGCTCAGCAATTACGCTAACTAGAACGTATGTCGATTTAATGAATGATAAATTTTGGGTTTCTAAAGTTTGACAGCATCCGTATTTAGATGAAATCTGCGTTGTTTACTAAGCCGCGGCGAATTTAGACTATTTGATATATTTTACATTGGACAAGGATTGGTTTAGAATTATATTTGTATTAAATGTCTTGTAATAATTATTATAGTAACTGACGAAAAGCACGTTAAAATTTTTGACCTTTTTTTTATGGGCTGAACCTATTTTGGCTATTTTTTTTATATAGATAGCTAGATGCTTCAGATGATTTAAATTAAGTTAAGATCAGAGTTGTTTTTGAGTAATTCATAATAATTGTTTTTTTAGTGAACTTTCTTTGAAGTCGGTTTTCTTCTTTTTAAAATTAATGAATTTGGTATATCTGATTGTTAACAAGGGGTGTGGTTTCAAATCCCACGCGCAGTATTGTTTTGCTTATAACAAATTGTCTTGTCTGCGACAGCTTAATTTGCGTTGATTTTATGACCTTTATTATACTATTTACATTTTTCTCTTGCGTAATTTTGAATATAAAATGTAAAATTCAGTTTTTTATTGTACCCAAAATTCTTAAAAGTCAATTCAAAAGTCTTTTCATGGTACATTTTGACCTTTCTGCGTGTGAGTTCGATTTCCACTCGGGCGATTTTTTTTAGCTTCATGTTGTATCCCGCTTATAGCAGGGTAAGCAGAGGGAACTCTTTCAAAAATTCCGTTCTCCATTTTTCGCCGGACTGGCACATAGCGTACTGAGTGGCGGAACTCAACGCCGCGTTTTGCCTTGTTACCAGACCCAAGAAAATGAAAATACTAAATATTTCTTAATAATAGAATTTTCATTTCCTAGAGTGAGAATCGAACCCACAACCTGTCGCGCTTACAGTCGCACGTTTATGCCTCCGTTCTTGTGTACATATTTAAATTATTTTCATTTTTCCGTTCTGCTAAGACACAGCGCGGCGTTAAATTCCGCCACTTAACACGCAATGTTGCAATGTTGTAGTATCTTTATAAATTCATTTATATTTGGAATAACAAAATATGAGAAACATTCGAAAAGACGTGACATCTTCTTTTCTTATACATACAGCGGCTTGAAATTAAAGCCATACCTTTTGTACGTGAGACAAATTTTAAATGTTAATGTATGGTTCATATATTTTAGATAAAGTAGGTTTCGTCTGTTGTTTGTGGTTACTGATAGCTATTGTAGCCCAGTGGAACATCATTTGACTGTAAATGCGATGGTTAAAGGTTCATCCTCGCCATTTAGTGACTCGAGTTTAGAATAAACGCGTAGAACGGAGTGTCTCGACAATAGGTTCCCTCTAAAAACTATTGGAATGTATGATTTTGTAGTCAAAAAATTTGAACGATTTCCAAGTGGTGCCAGTTCGAGTCCCGCTATGTTATAATTTTTTCGCCTTCTAAAATATTAACCGATATTAGAAAAGAAAGAAGTTCTCAATTCGACTGTATTTTTTATGTGTGTTACCACATAACTTTTTACTGGGTGAATCAATTTTGATGATTATTTTTTTATGTGATAGCTAGTGCTTATGATGTGGTCCCATTTAAATTTAGTTAATCTGATGTTTTTGAGTTATTCGTAATCATATTAAATACTTTTTTAATTTATTAAGTACCATGCATATCATTGCTGCTACGATAGAGTCATATTATGGATATTTTCTTAATTGAAAAGGTTAAAAGTAAAATATGAGATAAAATAAATATAACACTTAACAAAAAGTCCTATTTATATTTCATTTTATTAATAGCTTCCGCAATGCAGTACAAAAAAACATTTGAAATGTAGTATTCATTTGTATAGACTCTACTTTCTTTAAAAACGCTATCAATTTCATTTAAATACGGTTATTTAAGAGTCTTAGTTGAAAAAACATTCATCTTTCATAGGTAAATATATGAAGCCTGTCGTGGCACAGAGGCACAAGACAGGTTGAGCTTGAATCCCATTCCAGGAAATGAAAAAGTTCACTATTATCATTTCCTGTGTTTGGTAACAAGGCAAAGCGCGGTGTTGAGTACCGCGACTCAGCACGCAACACCTCAATTTAACGGAAAGTGTGGAATGGACATCTTATTAGAACGGAGTGTCTTAACACTAGGGTTCTCAGGTTCCCTCTGAATACCCTGCTATGTGCGGGAAACAGCGTGAAGTTAAAAAAATACTTTCAATTTATTCCCAAATGATGGTCAAATGTATTTCACGTGTATATGTTAATTTGTCATTTATCAAAAACGAAATAACGACGAAACGTGACGGAATAATATTCAAAATTAATGCAGGAGATTTTATTTATTATCCACGCTTTTATATATCTTATTACTTTAATCTTAAAGCTTATATTCGTTTGAAAGGTTACTTTAAATCAAAATTCTTATATATTTGAAATTTTTGAGGCTCTACCATCTTTTTTCCTTTAATTAAACAAAGCTATGCTTTGGAACGTGATGGATAGAATTTTTTTTTTATAGAAATAATTATTGCCTTTCCAATTTACTTTGGTCGAATGCGTGACTTTTCTAAATTTTTTTCTGGCAACAATTTAAAGGCAGTTTCGTTTTTCTTAATTGAAATTGTTTGGAGTAAAGCCTTTTAAGTAAGCGAATTGATAATTGGGATGTTCTTATCTTTTTGTGGTTGTTAGAAAAGGTATATTAAAAATATATATATTTAAATAAAATATTGATAACAAAAAACGACTTGAGATAAAATGCATTAAAAAGTAAAATTATGACAAATAATTTAAAAGCTACTTCAGCTACTTGGTAAGATCTTAACTAAATTTAAATGAGGTCCCATTTTCACCAGAAAAAAATAGTTCACCCAGTAAAAAGCTATGCGCTAACACATAAAAAATACCGTTGGAATTGAAAACGAAAAAATGAATTCGAGACATTATGTGTTAATTGGTGGGACTTAACGCCGCGCTTTGCCTTACTAACACGGAGAAAAAATACAATTAAGTAGTTCTATTTAAGTATGCTGCAAATGTAATAAATTTAAAAAAAAATAAAAGAAACAAAAGGCACGGGCAAGTATGAAGCCCGTGGATGTAATTTAATTCATAAAAAAACCACGGAGAAAATAAAATAAATGAAATATAATCAATTCTTCGAGTATGAATCGAAACAAATTGCATATGTCTCACTGCACCACAATTCGGGTGGAAAGGCGAACGGTGTTTTGACATTTTTCTCTCTAACTACCCTGCTACGGGGGATAAAGCGTGAAACTATTTTTATTAATACATGTACCTTTTTTAACTTCACGCTGTATCCCGCATATATATTTTGTTTGGTGGTAGGAGGTTCGTCCTCCGTCTGGCTCGGGACCACTGTCATGTCAAAGACGAGCCACCAAATATCTTATAATGTGTTCCGGTTCGTTGGCATGTAAGCCAGATTTTTTCCCTTTCCCACGCATCCTTTCCCCAAAATGTGGTGATTCCGATAGCGGATCTGTATCCTCTAGGTTGGCAACGCATCTACAACATCTCTGGTATTGTAGATGTTCATGGGCGAATGTAACCATTTACCATCAGGTGGTAATTCTGCTCGTTTGCCATCTGTTATCCATTAAAAAAAAATAAAAAATAAAAAGAGAATCATCAAAATTGGTAAATGTTAACATACATTAAAAAAAGCAGTAGAATTGAAAATCTCCTTCTTTTAAATTCGGTTACAAATACATCTGAACGTATATTGCTTTCAAATGTATTTTGGCAGAACTAGAAAATTTTCATTTTAAATTCAAGGTTTCACAATTTATTTCTTGGGATACTGCCACTGGCTTACTTCTAGATACTGTTGCTGATTACAAAATGATGTAAATACATACACATAGACTTTTAACAGGTTCACGTTTTATACCGTACAACAGGGTAGTCAGAGAGAATCTAGTGTCAAGACACTCCGTCCTCGTTTGTTAATAAGTGACGTAACTCAACTCAAGGCTTTCCTTATCAAAGTGGAGAGATGAAAATAATTTCAATATTTTTTTATAGCTTCACGCTGTATCCCGCACATAGTAGGGTAGACAGAGAGAACCAGATAACCTAGTGTTAAGACACTCCGTTCTCTTTTAATATTTCTGTTCCCTACTTTCTGCCGAATTGACGCATTGCGTACTGAGTGGCAGAACTCAATGCCGCGCTTTGCCTTGTTACTAGAGCGAGGATATGAAAATACTAAATATTGTTTAATATTTTCATTTCCTGGCGTGGGAATCGAACTCACAACCTGTGGCGTTTACAGTCACACACTTGTACAACAGGCCTCTAATTATTTTCTATATAGAAAATTGCTTCTTTACACAGTCATTTAGAAAACCACGGCCTATTGAGTCGGAATGTGTGCATTCGATATCTGTTTGAGTCTTATTATGTATACTTCATTAATCGTTTAGCGAAAACGACAAGCGGTTAGCCGACTTCAAATAAAATGCTAAAAAGTTACATTACTACGAATAACTCAAAAACTACTCGTTAGACCTTAATTAAATTTAAATGAGATCACAAAATCAAAATCAAAATATTCTTTATTCAAGTAGGCTATTGATTTAATAGCCTTGTAAGCAGTTTCGAATCGTCAATTTACAAAGGTGTCAGTCGTGTCAGTCCTAACAGAAGCTACCACCGGCTCGGAAGGCAGTTCTGTTGAGAAGAGCCGGCAAGAAACTCAACAGTTGCTCTTTTCAAATAAAATTTTTACAATAAATATACAACTATGATGAGCCTCCCGGATGAGCGTCAACAGCATTAATTCCACACATTGACATCATTATAGTATTCTTGTACAGAATAATATACTTTTTTCAATAATATGTTCTTAATCTTAACTTTAAATTGTGGAAGTTTCACACTAGCATTAGATATCAAATAAAAAAGAATCATTAAAATTGGTTCAGCAAGTAAAAAGCAATGCATACATAAAAATATGCAGTCCAATTAATGAGGTCTTTGATTTTCGCGATATTTACACATAGTAAATGAAACTATTTTAACTAAATTAATCGCTTATATTTTAGTATTTGGAAATACAATTTTGGAAGAAAGTGTTAGAAATGTCGGGTTTCCAAAAATATATTTCGGACTACTAACATTACCATATGCGATTAATCTGGTTAGTTTAATTTAATAGCCTGTCAGTTTCAATTAACGCCTGTCTTGGCGCAGAGGCGCAACTGTAAACGCGACAGGTTGTTTGTATTTTTTTATGTTTTAATTTCCTGGGTCTAGTAAGAAGGCAAAGCGCGGCGTTGAGTTCCGCCACTCAGCACGCAATCCCTCAATCCAGCTGAAAGTGGGGAACGGAATTGGTGAAAGCAAAAGTGTCTTAACACTAGGTTCTCCGGTTCCCTCTACCTACCCTGCCATATGCGGAATACAGCGGGAAGATAAACAAAAAAAAAAATACAGTCTTACTAATAACCTCTTCCTCTTTTTATAGTTAAAAAAAACTTCTGTATACATTGTACTTCTTTCTACGAAATTATTAATTTAATACCTACATAGCTCCACGCTGTATCCCGCATATAGCAGGGTAGGCAGACGAAACCTAGTGTTAAGACACTCCGTTCCCCACTTATTCATTCAATTTTGATTGTAATTTGTTTGTTAGAAATTGAAGGACACGAACTAATCCATTAAGCTTCTGCACAATAAGTCGGCTTTTATATTATTCGGCTTCACCTGTGATATCGTTTCGTGAAAGAGTGATAAAGCAAAATATCAGTTAAACCTTCTATATAAAAATAACATCGATCGATACAATTTTTTACTGACATAATTTTAAAAAAGGTGGAATATTGAAAATAAAATTAGTAATATTAAGTAATGTTAAGTAATGTTGAGTAATAATAAAATATTAAGTAGGCAACTAAAATATTTGGACTCTCTTTGGAAAAAAAATATCTTATTTCCTAAGCTTAGTTAAGTGATATAAAGTACGAGTACATATAAAGTACCGGTGAAGTAATATACCCAGAGGGGGCCTAGTTTCAAATAACATTGTTCTCTACTGCCAAAAACAAATACATTGCTTAGAGAATGAAGGAACTCAACGCCGTGCGTTATTTTAAATTGAAAATAATTTAAAAGTACAATATTCTTTATTGCAGTTGCAAAATACAAGCCAGTTAATTTTACAGATTTCTAATTATCAGTAACGGGATTATCTCTAAAAGAACAACTCATTGGTTTTCTGAATGAGAATCGAACCTAAAACCAAGGCCTGACATGACCAGACACTGTTCCACTAAGCCACGGAGGCTTTTTATATCTTAATGACAAAAAGCTTTCTCTATTTCCTACCACATATACATATATTTATGCCAGTAGAAAATAATCAAACTCTATATAGTGCATTATATAATATCAAATAATATATAATATTATCATTTCCTCGCTCTGTTAACAAGACAAAGCGCGGCGTTGAGTTCCGCCACTCAGCACGCAATGCCTCAATTTGGCGGAGGATGGAGTGACTTAACATTAGGTTCTCTCTTTCCCTCTGCCTAACCTGCTACATGCGGGATACAGCGTGAAGTTAAAACAAACGAACTAAATATAATACATTATGTGTTTTTATGCCAAAAGAGAAAAAACCAGCAAAATCAATACACCCCACATAACCGAGTCAAGTGTGTTCACGCCTAATCCATCCAACACTATGATGGATCGTGGCGTGTTTCCACGATGAGAATGCATTGTCGAATGATTCCCCTCGACGTAGACGTGTATTAATCACGTGACAACTGTCACTAGATCAATTTTGACGTGTTTAATTTGTTATCTGTTGTCTGTTAACACGTCTTGACTGTTAACTATTTAATTAAAGAATATTATTATAAAATACCTTATAAAACGCCTGTCGTGGCGCAGAGGCACACACACTGTAAACGCGATAGGTTGTAGGTTCGATTCCTGCTCCAGGAAATGGAATTTTTCTTTTCCTGGGTTTGGTAACAAGGCAAAAGCGCGGCGTTGAGTTCCGCCACTCAGCACCCAATGCTTTAATTCGGCGGAAAGTGGGGAACGGAGTGTCTTAACACTAAGTTCCCTCTGCTTATCCTGCTATATGCGGGATACAGCGTGAAGCTATGTAATGTAATGTATTGTTAACTATTTAATTAAAGAGTATTGTTATAAAATATCTCGTATTACAAGATATGCAGCTTGTATGTTATAAGATATTCAGCTTCACGCTTTTTGAGGAGGCTTGATAAGCAAAGAACGTATGTAGTGTCATAACCCTCCGTTTTCTGTTTTCCGTCTGAATTGACATTAAATGGCGGAATTTGACACCGCGTTATATCCAGAGAGACGTAATATATAAGATTTGAATAAAAAAAGGACATCTACTTCACAAAAAATACACTGAAAAGTAATATTATTACGAATAACTTAAAAGTTACTCGGTATATTATAACTTAATTTAAATGGTACCACTTTAAGAGCACTTCTTCTTCTTGGTCGGTTTCTTCATTTCTGAAGGTCATGCCCGTTCTGATATGCGGTCGTGGCCATTTTAACAAGCTGTTTCCATGCCACTCTGTCTGACGCTTTCCTTAGAGCTTCGGTCACCGGGATGCCTAAGATATCTCTTACGGTATTAGACCATCGGGCAGGTGTTCGGCCCCTAGGTCTTTTTCCATCTACTTTGCCCATCATAATTAGTTTAGAAGTAGAATTAGTTTAAGAGCACTATTATATTATTATTAGTTCATCCAGTATAAGTTATACGGTATCTGTTTAAAAAAAAAATATTTAAAATTCATAATTAAGAATCGAATTCACAACCAATCACGTTTACAGCTATTGTCCCACTGTACCACGATAGCCTCTAGTATTTATTCAATAAATATTTATTTTACCTTGTATTTTTATATTTAAATTAAACATATAGATTGTAACATGTTGACGTGAACAAAGTGAAACGTGACAGTTATTTTAATCACGCTCGTTAAATTTGCGGTTTTATTAGTTCAAAATCAAATAACGGTTTGACCATGAATTTGTGTGCAGGTTTTATAATAAATATATATATATATATATATATATATATATATATATATATATATATATGTCTTAACACTAGCCTCTCTGATTACCCACCTTTCTATACGGTATAAAGCATGAAGTTATATATTTATTTAGAAACGCTAATATAGGGCAGCCAGTTAAGTTGTTCAAACATGACAATTACCAGTGCTCATTGTATTTGGTATAATGTTTAGCTTTTTCAGGGTGATTAGACAGAATCTAGAGTTAAGACACTTCGCTCTCTAATTCCCATTTGAATTCAAGAATGGCATGTGGAATAGCGGAACTCAACGCCGCAATTTGTCGTACTATAGCGGGGAAATGACAATAAATATAATCATATCTACTAATCTGTTCATTATCCAATGCATACAAATATTTTTTTAGAAAAAGTATGAAAATTCGAATGCAGGGGAACTCGAACCCGGGCCTCTAGGATACTGTCCAAATTCTTTTGTGCGTTGCTTACTACTGGTTGAATGGAACTCAAATTTTTATACGTTTTCAAAAAATGTTTTTCGTATCGTAAGTCTCTGATTAACACTTTAAAAATAATAATAATGTCTGTCTTGAAATATATGTATATTCGATTTATCAACATATTCACGCCTATTACAAAAATTATACACACTAACGAAAATGGTGACCTTTTCGAGTGTTCAAGCACGTATTTACACTGCCCATTGTGTACCCTCTCCTTTGGGATATAATCGGCTGCATTGTCTTTGAAAAGGTTTACCTTGCGTTACGTTCGACCAACATCACAAAGGCACAGTTAATCTAGTTATTCACCTGGGTATTAAAAATACGGGTACTTATATATTACTTATATATTTATTAAAACAAAGCGCGGCGTTGTGCTCCGTCACTTAACTTACAATGTCTCGAATTCAGGCGTAAAGCGAAGAATATAGTATCTTGGTTCTTTATAATTACATATGTACATATGCAAAAAAAAATATATTTAGACATGCTGCTTGTTAAGTAACGGAATTCAATGCCGCATTTTGTCTCACCAAAGTGGAATAATGAAAATAATTCAATTATAATATTCTCCCGAAAATCGAACCCTTAACCAAACACGATAACAGTTAAGCGCTGCTTCGCTGCAGCACGGTACTGGTGGTGAACAAAAATTTATAAAGACTAAAATATACTCAACTACTTCCTCAGAAGTTTCCGTTAAAGTTAGAATCACATGAATAAATATACTTAGAAAAGCAACGAAACATTGATTCTTCATTAGTTGAGTTAGAGACTAAGTTTCCAGAAGGTCATCCGTTTTTGCGTGAAGTCAACCGAGTGTCGGCTGTGATTTACTAGTGGGGACAGTGTTCTTGAAACTTGTGCTCGGAATTTATAGAATCTGGGAAGCGAAGTTTAAATATATTTTGTTCCTTTAAAACCACTTTTTGCAAGTGTTACTATAGTAATTTTCTATTTAAAGTAATGTACGGACCAAACATGGGTAATGCACAGTAAAATTATGTATTAATATTTGGCCCTATAACATGAATACTTGTTTTAAATTAGCACGAACCTTAAAAGGATAAAAATTGTTCTTTTTTTTTTAACTTCACGCTGTATCCCACTTACTCGTATAGGGTAGGCAGAGGGAACCTGAGAACTTAGTGTTAAGACACTCCGTTCTCTTCCAACGATCCCGTTCCCCACTTTCCGCCAAATTGAGGCATTGCGTGTTGAGTGGCGGAACTCAACGCCGCGCTTTGCCTTCTTACCAAACCCAAGAAATGAAAATACTAAATTTTACAATTCCTGGAGTGGGAATCGAACCCTGACGCGTTTACAGTTGCACGCTTGCGCCTCTGCGTCATGACAGGCGTTCCTTTCCTTTAAATTTGTTTCTCGTTTTATTGACCTTATGTATCTATTATAAAGCTATTCCTTTATAAAATCTATCTTGCTTCCGAAATCAAGCTATCAGTTCTCACCTTTTTACTTACATGGACATTCAAAGTTGGATAATAAACTTAGTACTACGTTGTACAAAATTATAATCTATTATTATATTATAAATGTAAATATTTCCGAGAAAAAAATCCATCCATAACCAATCCTTAACATTTTTTTTTAATTTGCCCAATAAATCATGCCTAAAATTTTCTGACATCTGTAGCAATGTCACAGAATATCTTTTTAAGGGTCTGAACAATATTTTCATGAAAATTGTCAAAAGAAAGCAAAATATCTATTTTCGAACGACCCGGCACATGGTGCGCCGCGTGTGCCACCTAAAAAGAGAATTTTCAACTTTTACCGTGCCTCTACGTAGAGGCGATACGTGCTGGCTTAAAATTCTTCTATTTGTCGTTCGTTCCTAGTAATTTACGTTCAATTTCGATATATTTATTGCTGAAGATTCACTAAGTCGTTGTTTTCGTAAAATAAACGATTTTGCTTGTTCTATGTTGTTTTTTGATGCTATTTATGTTTTTAGTTAGTTGATAAAGTTGATTTTTATGGGTTAGCTGAAATAGAATTTAAAATATTCTATGGTTTCAGTGTACATGTCAGACCCATTGTGTTGCAGGGGCTTGCGTCGGAAGTGTAGACTTGAGGGCCCCCTTCCAATAATGCTTTAATGGTCACATCCACCGTCCAAGCTCATCTACCAAAAAAAATAACCATTAAACTAACCAAAGTACAAAAACTTTAATTCAACTAAGTCAACTTGACTTTGACGTCACCTTGGTGTAGCCTGGATCTGGTTGTTAGTAAATTGTATTGTCATTATAATAAGTCCATACATTTTTCATATTGTGTGGAATAGGTAAAAGAAATGTCTAGAATCAAATTTGTGACTACTGACTAAGAAAACCCGCCATATTGAACCTGTAAAAGTTTTCTTAAATATATTTTCAAATACGCAATTTTTTTTTTTTTTTATGGATAACTGATGGCAAACGAGCAGAAAGACCACCTGATGGTAAGTGGTTACCTTCGCCCATGAACATCTACAACACCAGAGGCGTTGTAGATGCGTTGCCAACCTAGAGGATACAGATGGAAGGGGAGGACAATGTAGTAGTCCGCTATCGGAACCACTACATTTTGGGAAAAAGATGGGTGGGATAGGGGAAAACCTGGCTTACATGCCATCGAACCGGAACACATCATAAGATATTTGGCGGTTCGTCTTTGACATGATAGTGGTCGCGAGCCAGACGGAGGACGAACCTCCTACCACCAAACAAAAAGCCACCAAACCACCAAAGCAATTACTCCAGTTAAAATAGTTTCATTTCAAAACCCAGGAGGTACACCCAAAAATATAAAATTATACTTGTTCCAGCGCTCCGGTCCATATAACAATTATTAATCATTACATTACATTACCAAAATCAATAAGCCCGACACAGAAACGCGAGCCAAATTCTATTATTTCTGTATAATTTATTTACCACGGCTTCCATTAAATGTATGTCAATCAATTTGAAGAAAAATCTTCATATGAAATTCTTATATAATGTATATGTACTATATTATGTGTGATTATGAAATCAATTAGGCGAGACGTAGAAGCGGAATAAGGCTGTTTCGCAGTGAAACCAGTTGCTATATAGCGCGATAAATTATGTGTTATTTTTTTTATTGTGTGGGTATTTCTGTGTTTTTCTTATTGAACACAGGCTGTCTGTGGTATGTTTAACTATATTTTTTTAGTTTCATGCTCTATCTGTAAATAGCAGGATAGGCAGAGGGAACCTGACAATCCAGTATTAAGACACTTCGTTGTCTCTTAACATTTTCTCTGTTCACTATTTTTCGCTGAATTGAGGCTTTGCGTGCTGAGTGGCGGAACTCAAAGTCGCGTTTCGCCTTATTACCAGAGCGAGAAAGTGAAAATACTGAATATTATTTAATATTTTCATTTCCTTAAAAGGAATTGACAATCGTCGCTTTTACATTCTCACGCTTGTGTCTCTGCGTCACGACATTAACTACTATATTTATTTCATATATAAACATACTTCTCTACAGATTCGGCGACGAAATATATGTATAGAACATAATTAAGTTTTTTAGGTTTTTCAAGTTACATTTCTTACTTATACAAAGTACATTTCAAATCTGTCAAGTACAAGATTTCTATTTTAAAAAAATACGCACTCAAATAATATTAAACCTCAACTATTTTTATGAATATCGTGAGCTTGTTAATATTTTTAATAAATATTCTCCGTTAAAGTAAGTGGAGCAGAAAGAACTGAGCGTAAGGATATCTGTAACTTTACATTAGGTTCTTTCTATCTGAATAAAACTATATCATATATTTTTTTTTTTATTTCTAACTAATGTTACAAAAACATTTTTGAGGATAACGTGGCAGAGTTAGTTACGGATTTGGTCGAAGAATGAGTACCTTTAAATTATTTTCATGGCAAAGCAGGGAGCTTTGCGGAGGGAGGAGAGTTTTAACACTTTTCTCCTCGGTATAAATCCCGATGACGCCTGTTGTGGCGCAGAGGCACAAGCGTGCGTCTGTAAACGCGACAGGTTGTGGGTTCGATTCCAAATCCAGGAAATGTAAAGCTTAGTATTTTCATTTTCCTGGGTTTGTTAACAAAGCAAAGCGCAGCGTTGAGTTCCACCACTCAATCACCAATGAATCACGCAATGCCTCAATTCGGTGGAAAGTGGGGTACGGAATTGTTGAAAGAGAACGGAGTGTCTTAACACTAGATTCTCGGGTTCCCTCTGCCTACCCTGCTATATGCGGGATACAGCGTAAAGTTAAAAAAAAAAAAAGAAAATAAATCCCGATATGCGGCATAAATCGTACAGTTGTTATTTTTTACCTCAGTAGTAAACATAATATGAAACCTAGAAAATAAAAAATGCTATTTATATTTCGGTTCAAGCTTAGCTTTGATATTTTAGTGTACCAAAACTTAGCGTGGCCTGAGGAGCGATAGATTCAATAAGAAAATTCTTCCTATATTGCGCTAATAGCTTTTATAAATTTTGAGAATTTCATTATTACAATATAATTTGACGCTATCGTGGCGCAGTTGGCTAGCATCTAACTACACACTCCATGGTTTAAGGTTCGATTCTAGGTATACATTTTTAAAATCTGATTTTTGAGAATTGGGCTTAAGTTATATATGTTACATATGTTCTATCATAAAAGCAAAAGTTTTTTCAAAAATGAAGCCATCGCGGCGCATTTAGAATAAGTAACACTGAGAGGTGTTTGTGAGTTACTACATCGAGTAAATAAATGTTTTTTTTACACTTTCGGCTAATTTTCTACAATTCAATACTGAGTTTCGGCAAATATAATGAAATTCTGAAGTTGGTTAACAAAAACTTGTATCGTCAAGGAGGATAAAAATTATAAAATTTGCTGTAAAATATCAATGTTGAAAATATAATATAATAATTTGAAATGACGTGAATCCACGTCAGCGCCAACCAGGAATAGAATTTTAAATGACGTGAATTCACACGTTCACGAATGTGTTAATTTAGTTATGAAAAGCGTTGATTTTAGTCCCATAAAACCTTTAGTTTACTTATAGCAAGCTAAAGAATAGAACATCGTCATACTAAATTTCCCGCGTCTGCATAAAATGCTATTTGTTACGCTTTCTGTTCCCCATTTTTCGCGCAAAAATACTAAATATAATAATATTTATATTTTAAATTTATATTATAAATATTTAATATTTTTATTTCATGGAGTGGGAATCGAACCCACAACCTGACGCGTTTACAGTCGCACGCTTCTATCTTTGCGCCACGATTCGCCTCGATGCGGAAGTTGCGTGGAGATAAAAAGTACACTGATACTGTTCCAAACACTTGTCGTTGTCTTGGACGAGATTTTATATATCACAGTATTTAAGAGTGACCCCAACTCAAGTTATTTTTTGCTATAATAAAGGTTACATCCCCGAAGGAATTTACCGAACATTTGTCAAGCGTGACGTGAGCCTTTCTTTATATATATTTTTGTGATTATATGGTATTAAATTGTCACGCTTAGAGTAGAATACTCATGGAAGCTTAGAACACTTTATAGTTTATAATAATATGATTAAGATTTTACCAAAAAAAGTAAACTGACTTCAAAAAAAAATACGTTAAAAAGTCCAATTCTTACAAATAACTCAACCAAAAAGTTATGAGGAAGCATACATAAAAACATGCAAACAAACAAACAGTCGAATTGAGACCCAAAAATATATATTTGAATACCCAAATATACACGGTTAATCTGCTTAAAATAGTTTCATTTAAAATATTTAACAAAAACCAAAGATTTTATTAAGTTTTAGTTTCACGCTGTATCCCGCAATGGGAAATGCAGAGGGAGCCTGAGAACCTAGTGTTAAGACACTCCGTTCTCTTACAACAATTCCGTTTCCCACTTTTCGTCGAAACCTATCCTAAACTATACATTTCCTGGAGTGAGAATCGAACCCACAACCTGCCGCGTTTACTGTCGCACGCTTGTGCCTCTGCGCCACGACAGGCGTTTTATTGCTCATAGCAGAGTCCTCAAAGAGAATCAAGTGTCAAGACACTCCGTTCGCCGCTTTCCGCCTAAATTCCGTTACGGAACTCAACGCCGCACTTTGTCTCACTAGAACGAAGAAATGAAAATAATGTAAAAATCATTTCTCCCGAAAATAATAATGAATATAGGTACATAGTCAAAATGTTAATACGTTCCATAAATAGAATGTAAATACCATAAAGTTACGGAAACAAAATTTCATGACAAAGGGACGTTTAAGAATATTTCCATATAACGCAGCCTAAAATAATATTATCGCTATCCTTCCCTTTAATACAAATTATCTTAGAAATATATATGTATATTATGGGTACTTGTGAAATTGAAAAGCATGTGTAATTTCGTCTTTATCTGCTATAAAGTAGAAAGAAGTTAGTGCCGAGACACTCCGTTCTTCGCTTTTCGTCCGAATTTGAAACATAATGTATTTATTGGTAGAATGTCACTCTTAACCTCACCAGAGAGAAATAAAAACAATGTAAATATGCACCTAAGCGGTAATCGAATCCATAACCAATCGCGTGAATAGACAGAACGGCCTCTACGTTCTACCCATAGGTGGTTATTTCGGTAACAAAAATGTGCATACGTGTCCGGATTCGAAAACATTTTAATGTTCATATTACGAATATGATGGTAACGAGAAAACACCTATTTGTTAACTATTACCCTAAATGGGAATCGAATGTGCAATCCTTTCATTTACAGCCAGATTCTTGATTTGTTTTTCGTTATAGAAATAAAAAAATACCGTTCACTATGGTCGAATGACTCATGTGTCCAGATACGAAGTCAATATATTTTTTTCTTAACATAAACCTAATATTCTAGCCAGAACAATTACTACAAAATATGTAATTCATTGTATTCTATTTCTATTTTTTTATATAAACCATCTATTTGCTAACTATTACTTTAAATGGGAATCGAATCTGCAACCCTTTCATTAACAAACAGACACTTGACTGAGTTTTTAATAATTTTCATTATATAAACTAAAAAAACTGAATATCAATCAAATATATAGCATATTTGATTAGCTTTTCATACCAAGGCTTAATTACTTCATATGAACGCATACTATCTAGTGCACTATCATTAAATTAAAAACACACTTATAATTGAAGCTTTCATATTTGTATGGAAAATAATTATTATTCATTGAAATGTGAAAATATTATTTTGTATATGCGCGGCGTTAAATTCCGCCATTTTACTTAATGCCTTGATTTTGAACAGAGAGTGGATAACGGAGTGTTTTGTCTCTCTCTCTGACTACTACTAGTGTGCGGGCAAAAGCATGAAGCTAAAAAAAAATGTGATATTTTTTGTATGTGATATTTGTTATATCTTATTGAGGCATTGCGTGCTGAGTGGCGCAACTCAACGCCGCGCTTTGCCTTGGTGCCAAAACGAGGATATGAAAATGCTATATATTGTTTAATATTTTCATTTCCTGGAGTGGGAATCGAACCCACAGTTTGTCACGCTTACAGTCACACGACTGTGCTTCTACGCCACGACAGACCTCAATGCAGCGGAAAGTGGGGAAAGGAAGTTTTAAAAGAGAACGGAGTGTCTTAGCACTAGGTTCTCAGGTTCACTCTGCCTACCCCGCTAAGTGTGGGATACAGCGTGAAACTTAAATATATATATATATTTATATATATATATATATATATATATATATATATATATATATATATATATATATATAGACAAGAAAGTGGAGAACGGAGTGTTTCACACTATGTTCTCAGTCGACTATCTTGCTATACGAGAAAAAGCGTGAAGCCGCTTTTTAACTTCACTTCAAAAAAGTATGACTCTGTTTAACACACATAACTTTTTACTAGGTGACCCAATTTTGATGATTATTTTCTTATATAACAGCTGTTGCTTCTGATGTGATTTCATTTAAATATAGCTAAGATCTGACAAGCAGTTTTTGAGTTATTCGTAACAATTTCACATTTTAGTGCATTTAATTTGAATTCTTCTTATATTGTTAAAACCTTAATCATTGTCTAGTTCAAGGATCATTTAGTAACCAACCAACAATTTATCACAAAAGATCGATCGCACACCCATAAAAGTTAATGAAACTAGAATCAAAAACCTATAATAGGATTACTCGATCTCTTCTAAAAGTATTTTTTGCCACATCTCAGCAGCTCAAAGTTAATTTGGTTTCAGTTGAGTTTAACTAGTTTTTCAGATGCTTGTTACGTTGTTTCAAACATTTGTGGGATGGAAGTATTTATTTTATCTTAGCTTATTATTCTTACGTCTGTTATCTTCATATGTATTAGAGTAGGCGTAAATAAATTGATAAGTCGACTTGCATATTCAATTTTTTAAAATTAATGTTACTATATGATTCAAAGATTATGATAAAAAGAGAATTTAACACTTTTAGATTTAAAAATATTTATATTGTAGATGAAGATGATCTTTGAATAAAACTTAATGAGCACGCACTAAGACAAAATGTGGAGTTAAACTCTGACATTTAACACAGAATATCTTGATTTCGAGCGAAATATGAAGAACGCTCTTCATGTTTTAACGCAGTCCTGCTACGCAACAAAAGGCGTGAAGCTGTAATAAATATATTTTTCATCATAAATATTGCCCCAATCATATCTAAAATATTATTTCCAAATATTTTCACAAGAAAAAATTAATTTTATATAATATAATAATGTATAAATTCACATTAAAAGAGTCATAAATCTATTCATTGGTGAATTCCATTAACCTAACATCCAATATCATTTACGGTCACTAAGAAACCTTTCAAGGACATTCCATAACCTTGAGATTAGTATCTTGAACTGCCCCCAAAAGCAATTTGTACTCAATTTAGCCATAGGGGACACTGGTAATATATTATCGATCACAAACTGGCCATCCATCACATCTGCTCCATGTACGGTAATGACGGCCCTAATCAAGTAATCAATTACAATAAAATGGGGACTTGGTTTATGAGTATGTTATGCCGAAATTTTGTGGAATAGGCTAGAATTTTAATTTGTTAGAAAAAGCCACTTCCTGTTTAATAAAAATCAAATTCTTCTTAATTCAAGAGGCTATTACAAGCACTTTCGAATCGTCAATTAACATAAAGATGTCTGTACTGTCAGTCCTAACGGAAGGTACTACCGGCTCGGAAGGCAGTTTTGCTGAAAACATATTATGGTAATTTCAGTAATATCATTTTTTTATATTTTTTTTTATATAGCAGGGTAGGCAGCCCAGGGAACCTAAGAACGTAGTGTTAAACACTCCGTTCCCCATTTTCCGACGAATGGAGGTATTGTGTCTTGCGTGGCGAAACTTAATCTTCGTCGATACCTTTTATAACAATTTATAGTATTATATATAAATAGTTATCGGTTTTCTGCGATTCGTTCCAACAATTCATGTACATAAATAATTAAAGGAACATGTGTACATAAAATTGGTACACATATATCGTATATCTATTTTCATACTCCGCCCTTCTGTTTTCATAAAAAAAACGATCTGAAGTTTTTCCTTCATGCATTAATATTATGATAATCCGAAGGGAAATTCATATATATAAACTATATCTGGATTTGGTTACATATATTATGTGACTATATAATGACTCAAAATACCAATATCAAAGAACAAGATGTATTTTTCCATTCAACTTATTAATTTAAGACCTGAATAGTTTTTGAGTTATTCGTAATAATTCTTTAACTACTAACTAATAACTTTTTATTGCATTTTTTGCTGTTGTTTTTTTTTTGTTAAAGTCTTAATTATCATTTCCACGTTTTGGTAATAATAATCCGTTGAGTTTTCGCTTAGCACTTCCGCTACTCAAAACATATCTTAAATCCGAATCGAAACGGAAAGTGAATAACGGAATATGTCTCACTATCGCTTCACATACAAACAAAAATAGAATAGAATCACACAATGCCTGTCGTGGCGCGGAGGCACAAGCGTGCAACTGTAAACGCGACAAGTTGTGGGTTCGATTCCCACTCCAAGAAATGGAATTTTTAATTTCCTGAGCTTGGTAACAAGGCAAAGGCAAAGGCGTTGAGTTCCGCCACTCTGCACGCAATGCCTCAATTTGGCGGAAAGTGGGGAACTGAGTGTTTTAACACTAGGTTCCCTCTACCTACCCTGCTATATGCGGGATACAGCGTGAAGCTATGTATGTATGTAGAATCACACATTAACTACTATCAATACTTTCCCCATAAAAGTCATCCTCAGATTATCATCTCATTAAAATCTGAAGTGACTCTCCAAATCGGAGATCCATCAAAATGAGCGACGCATTATCATAATGTGTACCATCAGACCGTAGCATTTGAATAACGCTTACTGTAACGCGTTTTATATATTTTTGTAACTGCTCTTTGATTTTCTTGTCTTTTTTTCGTTTTGTTAGCTTTAGATCAGCTGACTGTAAACGAGATAGGGTGTCGGTTCGATTCCCACTCGGGGTAATGATTATACTGAAATTAATTTTAAGATAAAGCGCGGCGTTGAGTTCCGCCACTTAACCTGCAATGTTCCGATTTTTGTGCGGCAAATCGCAAGCCTAATATCTGGACACTACGATGCCTTTGTTTTACTAGCTATACGGGAAAAGGCGTGAAGTTATAACAGTAGAAATTGCTCTCGAATGATATCAATGATGAAATAATTAAAAAAAAGTTTTTTATATTTAAAAAAGACACCCATTGATTTCGAATTTTAGCTACATACATATGTAACGCAACCGTTCCTTTGAATTGAATTCAAGATATACCTTTTTATTATTTTTATTTACTCTGCGGTAAAAAATATAGTTTTGATTTGTGGTACTTTAGGATTGAAGCTACGTTCATGGATTGGTCAATGACAATTCCTACTACATACTATAGTGTATATGCGTTTATTTGAAAACTTTGACGCAGCTCTATTTAATTTTTTTTTGACAAATAATCATGTTTGTCAAAGTTTTTTTCAATAAAAAGTATCCTATATCCTTTTTTAATACCTCTAAGAATATGTTCAACAAAGTTTCATGTTTCATTCTAATTAGTTGAGGAGTTTTGACGTTAAGCGTAACAAACAAACATACATTCAAATTTATAATATTAGTGGGCATAAATGTAGAATTGAGTTGTTTCTGCCAATTGACTTAGATTTACAGTATTACTTAAGATAAGATCACAATTATCATAACAATACATATTAGCATTATCAGTAATTGGTTCATGTTGGTACGTTTGTTTATTACTGTAATATATTATGGTATATCAATTGGAACACTAGGGTCAATTAAGGCATTTGTTATATGCGGTAGGTGAAGGTTCGAATCCATATTTTTTTATAATATGGCCAATAAAACTGTTTGCTTTATAATATTTTTTCAGCGACTATAAATGCGATGGTTTTTTTTTAGTTTCACGCTGTATCCCGCACATAGCAGGGTAGGCAGAGGGAACCTGAGAACCTAGTGTTAACTCTGTTCTCTTAAGATTTCTGTTCCCCACTTCTCGCCGAATTAGGGCTATGCGTGCTAAGTAGCGCAACTCAACGCCGTGCTTTGCCTTGTTATCAGAGCTAGGAAACGAAAATACTAAATAAAACGAAAATACTAAATATTATAAATATTTATCATTGAAGATTATATTTAAATTATTCGTCATCGCAGAGTCAGATCACTTAAGATATTTTTGATTTATGAGGAAAACAGAGAACGGAGTGTCTTAACACTACGTTTTCTAACTACTCTACTACACAGTAAAAAACTTTCACCTAAAAAAATATAATACAAACAAAATCTATAAAAAATATTTACACGGTCTAACTAAAATCGACGAGGACCTTTTACAGCGCTCAATTGATGGCTGTTCAACACCTCGTTATACTGTTATCGTTAACAAAATATCGTTTTTCCAGGAGCGGTCATTAAGGAAATTAAGAAGGCAATTAAAATATCAACGCTAAATAGCTTTTGAGAATGATTTATTATCTAAAAAATACCTTTATTGAAAATCTGTAAGTTGAAAATGTAAAATTGAATTTAATTTTGATGGGTACTATGAAATTATTAAACTTCTAGTTGATATAAATAGAACATAATATATAAAAAATTGTATACCTTCGTTACCGAGGCGTAGTGAAATATATTCTCACTGTAAATAAATGTCTTTTTTTTTTAACTTCACGCTGTATCCCGCATATAGCAGGGTAGGCAGAGGGAACCTGAGAATTAGTGTTAAGATACACCGTTCTCTTACAACAATTCCGTACCCCACTTTCCGCCGAATTGAGACATTTCGTGCTGAGTGGCGGTACTCAACGCCGCGCTTTGCCTTGTTACCAAACCCAGGAAATGAAAAATGCCATTTCCTGGAGTTGGAATCGAACCCACAACCTGTCGCATTTACAGACGCACGCTTGTGCCTAGAAAGTAGCTACTTTTTGATATATACTAGTATATGAAGACAAAAAAATATAAGGTATTTAATCACTTTGATATCAATCATCTAAATTGAGTTTCTAAGAGATGACATTTTACTGACGTCTGATCGCTACACGTTTTAAATATAACTTTGATTGATGATTGAAAGAATCGTCATTATGGAGTTAATGGTTTGAAGTTCCTTTGTGCCTTTCAAGAGATTTTCGCGTAAAGATCGCTATTATAATATTGTAGCGCAGCTGGAAATTTTGTGATAGTATAGGACTGGTCGTGGATTCTATTCCCCTCTCAAGGTATACTTTTTTTCTATCTTCGCGACAGAGAGAATTCTCTCTCTCTCTCTCTCTCTCTCTCTCTCTCTCTCTACCTACTTAGTGTCAAAGCAATCCGTTCAGGAGAATGGGAAGGAAATGGGAACAGGACTTTCCACTCAAATTTGGGACGTTACATATTGAGTAGCGGAAATCAACGCCGCGTTTTGTCTTGGAAATGGAAATAATATAAATATAATCAATCCACCAAATGGGAATCGAACCCATGACCAACCACGCTTACAGAAAGACTTGCTATGCCATGTAATAAGTATTTTTTCCGAATTTCCTTAAGCGCGGCGTTGTCTTCTGCTGTCATACAACGAAGTGTCTTTAAAATCCACTTTTCTTCCACCTTTTCTAATTGCCACTAATTATAACTTCATTGTTTACTATAAAACATATGTTGATATGATAGACATATAATAAATAATCATATTTTCTCTGCCTAGTTCGTATAATGCAGGAAATGACTGAAATGAGAACAACATTTCCTGAAAAACAAACATTTCCTGAAATCTTCCTTCTTACTTTTAGGCGTACTTAAATAAATATTTTTTTGTTACAGATAAACCGTGACTTAAACTAAACGATACATCCAACCCAAACAAAAATGTGTGAATCATCAAGAAAATACTCCGTAAACATCACATAGTGAGAGAAGAATTGAAAATGATAGAAACAAAACAGGACAATAGGATATACACAACAAATTTCTACTCAACCAAGAAGCCACCAGATCAAACTAAACAGATATCTAACATCAGCACTATAAGAAATGATACCAAAGACCCAAGTGATATATTAATGTTGGTAGATGATTTCAGCGATTACTTCTATGGGAACACTAGCCATGATGTGTTTAGCTTACACAACCGTACGTTCGATATTTTGAATGACGTTAACTGTACTTTCAATGGGACCTTTAATTATTCATGTTTCGCTACTGTTGATCCTCCGCAGTACAATTTTTGGGCGTTATTGTTGCTAATTTTTCCATTTTTCACGCTTTTCGGTAATGTTCTTGTGATTATGAGTGTGGTGAGGGAGAGAACTTTGCAGACGGTGACGAATTATTTTATTGTGAGTTTAGCTGTGGCTGATTTGTTGGTGGCAGTTGTGGTGATGCCGTTCGGTGTTTACTATTTGGTAAGTAGAATTTTAATAATAATACTTGACAGATATTATGATATATTAGACAAGACTAAATATAAGCGAGGCGTTGAGTTCCGCCACTCAGCACGCAATGCTACAATTCGGCGGAAAGTGGGGAACGGAATTGTTGTAAGAGAATGGAGTGTAACACTAGGTTCTCAGGTTCCCTTGCTATATGCGGGATACAGCGTGAAGTTAAAAAAAAAACTAGATATAAGGAGCTTACTCCCAACATTCACTAATAAAGTAGTGAAGAGACAGTAAAAGAAGAAGAGTAATAATTGAATTATCTGATTTTAAATATTCTTTAATCGATTCGAATATTTCTTCATTATAAATACTTCTGAATTGTTAATTAAAATAATATAAAAGTTTTAGGCTTAAATCTTACTTGGATAATGAATGTATTTTTAATATGATGATGACGTCCTTTTATCTTTCGTTACGGATAGAGTGCTCATAGATTTTTTTAATATCCTAGAAAAAAGTATTTTATTGTACTTATCGTTATATTATGACCAAATTACATAAAATGTCATTACAAAATGTAGTTAACGCCTGTCGTGGCGCAGAGGCACAAGCGTGCGACTGTAAACGCGACAGGTTTTGGGTTCGATTCCCACTCCAGGAAATGTAAAATTTAGTATTTTCATTTCTTTGGTTTGGTAACAAGGCAAAGCGCGGCGTTGAGTTCCGCCACTCAACACGCAATGCCTCAATTCAGCGGAAAGTGGGGAACGGAATTGTTGAAAGAGAATGGAGTGTCTTTACACTAGGTTCTCTGGTTCCCTCTGCCTACCCCGCTGTATGCGGGATACAGCGTGAAGTTAAAAAAAAAATAGTTAATATGTTGTTCTCATGTGTAAACTGTATTACTATAAAGTTTCATTTAGATCCATTCAGTTGTTTTTGTGAGAAAACATAACAAACATGCATCTATCCTAACTTTCGCATTGATAAAACTAGTAGGATGTATTTAGCTGATTTTGCAAGACAAAGTACAGTGAAATGTTTTGAAATGGGCAAAATCAAGGAGTTATTTATTACAATATTATTTATATCTATGTTTTTCTTCCGTTTCATCTAGTAATTAGATTCAATAAGTAGATTGAAGTCATCATGGCTTAATGGGACAACGCCTGACTATAAACACTATTGATTATCGGTTGAATAACCGCTCGATTGAGTTATTAAATTTTAATTATTTTTCCCACTAAGACAAAGCGCGGTGTTAAGTACCGTCACTTAACACGCAATGTCCTGATTTCCGGCAGAAAACAGAGAATGGAGTATCTTAACACTAGATACTCTTTGGCTATTTTGTTGTGTGGAAAAAAATTCAAAAACATCTAATAAATAAATGATTTAATATTTTATATTTTCCAGGAAAAATAATAAACTTTTCCTTAAATAATAAACCTTTATAAGATATCACCTGCCAATTAATAGGCCTTAACTCACTTATCTGTACTACGAATGAAATTAATTGTTAGCACTTTTTAAATATTGACTTTTTCAACGGTTTTTTTATATTGAATAATTGAAGCTTAAATTTTCATCTAAAACACCAATTAGCTTCAATTCAAAAGGCACAAGCGTGCGACTGTATATGCGACGGGTTGTGGGTTCGATTCCCATTCCGGGGAATGAAAATATTATATATTTATAATAATTACGATTTATTGTTTTTATTTCCTCGTTCTGGCAACATGGCAAAGCGAGGCGTTGGGCTTCGCCACTCAGCATTCAAAACCTCAATTCAGGGGAAAGTGAAAAACAGAATTCTTAAGAGAACGGAGTGTCTTAACACTAGGTTCTCAAGTTCCCTCTGTATACCCTGCTATGTGCGGGATACAGCGTGAAGCTAAAAAAAACAAAGTTATATAAAATATTTTTATTTCTAAAATACAAACGTAATCCCAATTTTTATATTTAGAAAAGACATTTTAAAGATACATAAGTAACGCAACTGTTTCTTTTGAATTGAAATCAAGCCATATCTTTTTATTATTTTTACAGCATAAAAAAGTAAACCGTCTAAAATATACTTAAAAGTGCAATTATTACGCATAACTCAAAAACAACTCATCAGATGCTAACTAAATTTAAATGGGACCACATCAGCACTAGCTATCATATAAAAAAAAAACATCAAAATTGATTCACCCAATCAAAAATTATGCGGTAACATACATAAGAAAAATACAATAGAATTAATAACCTCCCTTTTTTTAAATTCGGTTAATAAACGTAACTAAACTACGTCACTCCGTTACTATCTAAGCGCTATATAAAACTCATAAATCTTTTATTATAAGTAAGAATAACAGGATTCATCGAAATTTGCTAACTAAGCGTATAAGATAAGCGCTTGAAACGCTTACGAGGCAAAAAATTTCGTAGGAAGCTATAATATATATCCAATGTACTGAAACGATGGATAAAAACATCGACCTAATGTATTGTGTGCGGATATAAAATTTTATACAAGAAAAATTTAAATCTTTTATGTATTGGGACGCGGCGTTGAGTTCCGCAAAAATGCTGTCTTGAATTTGGGCTGGAAGAGAACGGAGTGTCTTAACATTGGGTTCTTTCTGGGTTGTTATATGGGAAAAACGTAATGAATTTAGAGACTACGGCAAAGCAGTGACAGCGTCTGACTTGACTTTGTCTGTTTGACTGGTTATTTAATATTTATATAGTATTTTTTTTTCCCCTTTCCCACCCATCCTTGCCCCAAAATGTATTGGTTTCGATAGCGGACCGCTACATTGTCTTCTCCTTCCATCTGTATCGTCTAGGTAGGCAACGCATTTACAACACCTCTGGTGTTGTAGATGTCTATGGGCGAAGGTAGCCACTTACCAGCAGGTGGTACTTCTGCTCGTTTGCCATCCGTTATCCATAAAAAAAAATAGCGACAATCCCACCAACCACCCATGGTTCTTCCCCGCCTTTTGGACATAAGTTACACCGATCAATACGTAATATTTCTCTGACTACCCTACTGTTCGAAAAGTGAAAAACAAAATATTTTAGCATCAGGTCTGCTTATATTCCTAGGCGGAGAAAATTATAAAACCTCTTTTCTTTTCTGTTTGGTGGTAGGAGGTTCGTCCTCCGCCTGGCTCGCGACCACTATCATGTCAAAGACGAACCGCCAAATATCTAATGATGTGTTCCGGTTCGTTGGCATTTAAGCCAGGTTTTCCCCTTTCCCACCCTTCCTTTCCCCAAAATGTGGTGGTTCCGATAGCGGACTACTACATTGTTCTTCCCTTCCATCTGTATCCTCTACGTTGGCAACGCATGTACAACGTCTCTGGTGTAGATGTTCATGGGCGAAGGTAACCACTTACCATCAGGTGGTCCTTCTGCTCGTTTGTCATCCGTTATCCATAAAAAAAAATATATTACAAAATATATATGAGAAATATGCTTATCATACATAAAGTTTATGTGGATAATAAGTCAATATATTTTTATAATATTGCTTTAGAAATACATAAAATTAATCAATGGAGGGGTTTCACATGGTATTCATTTTTATATGAGTTAACGCATATTATCTTTTTACTGGGTGAACCGATTTTGTGATACCGTTTTAATGTGACAACTATTTTTTGAATTATTAGTAATAATGTTTATTAAATATATTTCTTTTTTTTTTAAATCTTAATTATTCAATCAAAAATTGCGGAATGGATCTAGATGAAATTTTACAGTACAGCTTATAAATCAAAAAAACACATACGCTACAATTTATAATGTTCCAATTTTTAATTTTTAATAATTTGATCATAATATCACAAAAGGTATGTATTAACAGATATTTCAGCAACAATTTAACAAATATTTATGTTTTTCTTAAAGAAAAAACAATAAAAAAGTTGACCTTTCATTTCCCTAACGCATGACAGGTTTTATTCTAAGGAAAATCGTAAAATTTTAACGGAGGCATGAATTCGCGGCGTCGTAAAATACACGTATAATGTTATATTTCCTAACATACATATTTTCGCTTGACAATCGTGATTTTATTGACGTTGAACTCGAGAAGTTGCTTTTGTGTATCTTTTTTTTAGGATTTTCATATTTTTATTATTGTGGTAGTAAATAATAATTATAATTATTTGTGTTTATGAGCGCGAATAGGTTGATAAGTCGACATATCAACTTGTTCATACGCCATATGTCGCAAAAAATCGGGGCACCGAAGTGAGGTATAAGATGGCTGCGTATCCTTCTAATTTAGCCAAAAGGCAGTTGGCATGGGAAAGCCGATCGCGTAATTTCCTGGCCCGAGTAGATGCGCGCATGTTACTCTCGAGCGCTACTACAGGCCGTCGGGGGTGTCTCACTACCCTTACCTGCGACGTGCCTTGCAGGTTCTCTCTGTCGAGGTTCAAAAAAGATTGGAGTAGTTCCCGCGGCCTCAGCTAGTGGCGGTCAAGGAGGAGCTCTGTAAGGTTTTAATGGGTAGTCGGCCTTTTATCTGCCGGCTCAGAAGATCCACATAACCTGTGGAATTCCCGAAACGTGTAGACAAAAGGGGATTTCCTTACTATTTAAAAAAAATATAAAAATATAAAAAATATAAAAATAGCTTCATGTATCCCGCTTACAGCAGGGTAGGCAGAGGTAGCCTAGTGTTAAGACACTCCGTTCCCTACTTTCCGCCAAATTGAGGCATTATGTGCTGAGTGGCGGAACTCAACGCCGCGCAAAGAAATAAAAAGAAATTTATCTATACTAAATATAAAAAAAATATGAATTCAAACGCTTTTCTTAAAAAACGTAAAAACAAGGTTGATGAATAGAAATTAAACATAAAAATGCATTTCCTAAAAAACGTACGGATATAATCATCTCGGCGTGACGTAGACTTGATCCGTCGGATTATATAAATGTTCAAATTTCAAATAGCCACTTAATATGCAATATCTCTCAAAGAGGCATCGTGGCGCGGTAAGACTGTAAACACGATGATTGTGTTCGATTCTCGTGCATTGAAAAAACACAGTGTCTAGACACTAGGCTTTATTTTTTTTTAACTTCACACTGTAACCCGCATATAGCAGGGTAGGCAGAGGGAACCAAAGAAGCTAGTGTTAAGACACTCCAATCTCTTTCAACAATTCCGTTCCCCACTTTCCGCCGAATTAAGGCATTGCGTGTTTAGTGGCGGAACTCAACGCCGCGTTTTGCTTTGTTACCAAACCCAAGAAATGAAAATACTAAATTTTACATTAATTAATAATTCTAGGTATTTTACTTTTATTTTATTTATTTATTTGGTTTACCAATAATTGTTACGCAATAAAAAACAAGAAAAATACAATACCTTACACTTAAAATCTATACGTACAACTAACTATATTGAAGGTAAACAGTGTATGCAACACAAAAAATTATAGTTATTGACATTAAAAATATAAAAGTTAATAATAAAATTCTTCTTCTAGAAGAAGAAGAAGAATAAAACAAAGAAACATGAATAAATATTAAATCGTTTTAAGTGATAGAAAGTATATTTTCTACATATAAACCGCTAGGTTCTCTCTTTACTACTATGTGGTACAGCTATGAAGCTACAAAAAAAAGATAAAAAATAGAATTATTTCACTTTGCCTGATTGGCAATGTGCGATTAATGTGAAAATAATTATTATTTTCACAATAAAAAAATTCAAATAAAATACACAAAGAATAATATTATTACGAATAACTCAATAATTACTTGTCCGATTTTAACGAAACTTAAAAAGGACGACATCAGAAGTATAAGCTATCATATAAAAGAAGAATCATCAAAATTGGTTAATCCAGTAAAAAGTTATGCGGTAACACACATAAAAAATACAGTCGAATTGAGAACCTCTTTCTTTTTTTGAAGTCGCCTTGTAAAAGAGCTTACACATTAAATTGTGCTTACATTTCGAATTCAAAGATGAACTTTTAATAACGTATTAGATTAAAAAAAATATCCTCTCGTTACCCTCAACCTCCTGGTATAGGACATCGAGGGGTTGGTTTGTTCCTGTGAAAATACTATAAAAAATTGTTTTTTAACATTTCCCTTTCCACTTTTCCCACGGAAATGTTAAAAGAGAGCGGACTGTCTTAACACTAGGTTCTCTGGTTCCCTCTGTCTATCCTGCCATGTGCAGGATACAGCGTGAAGCTAAAAGGAAATATTGTTTATTAGCTTCAAGTCTCTCCGTTCTCCACTGTCACCCGAAATCGAGACTATATGTGTCGAATGAGACAACTCAACGCCGCATTTGGTCTTTCCAGAGCGGAGAAATGCCAAAAATAAAGTAAATGATATCAGATAGTGTGGACAATATAAATATACAGATCAAATAAAAAACATTGTTGCCATTCACAACAGAAGTGAAACTTTAGAAAAGTAACCTACAAGAAAAGAGATGATTTTTTTTTAACTTCACGCTGTATCCCACATATATTATAGCAGGGTAGGCAGAGGGATCCTGAGAACCTAGTGTTAAGACACTCCGTTCTCTTTCAACAATTCCGTTCCCCACTTTCCGCCAGATTGCGGCATTGCGTGCTGAGTGGCGGAACTCAACGCCGCGCTTTGCCTTATTACCAAACCCAGGAAATAAAAAATTCCATTTCCTGAAGTGGAAATCGAACCCACAACCTGTCGCGTTTACAGTCCCACGCTTGTGCCAAACAGACCAGGTGCCACTCAGCACGCAATGCCTCAGTTCGACGGAAAGTGGGGAACAGAGTGTCTTAACACTAGGTTCCTTCTGCCTACCCTGCTATATGCGGGATACAGCGTGAAGCTATGTATGTATGTATCATACATATATGTTCGTTTTTTATGGTGACGCACTTTACATTCTAAAGAAATTTCTCTTCAATATTGTTACCCTTAATTTATGAACAAATCGAAATAATTAATTTAAAAATTACAGCACATTGGTTTAGAAATCTAAAGTTTTAAAGTTTAATTAGAGATTATTACTGACTATAGGTATCACATGACTTCTTCTGGGTAGATTATGCAAAAGCAGCTTCACACTTTATCCGGCATAGAGGGTAGTCAGAACATGGTGTCAAGACACTCCGTTCGCCGCTTCTCATCCGAATTCAAGACTTTGACAACGAAATATATATATATATATATATATATATATATATATATATATATATATATATATATATATTGTGACATTACCGTTACACTAGAGAATTATCACTTCAGTATTGCTAATTACTCTTAAAAGTTAAAATAGTTCACATGAAAATCATAGCAGAACAAACACACAATCATCCTAACACATTTAGGTAGCATTCGTATTGCGGTAACGCGATGTCCGGCGCGGGGCTCGGTCAACCGCGGAATCCGCTGCGGCCGGGCGGCGTACATCGTCAAATTGCACTGTTGTTTTCGAAATTACGTGGTTATGCTTGTTTAAGGTTTAGTTAAGGATTATTATTTAATAGTAGATGCCTTGCGACTTCGTTCGTATAGGGTATATGTGCCATTTTTTCCCGATTTCCGTGAAGATCTCTCTAAGTGCTCCCTTACGCTTTCCAAAGATCCTCAAAGAACGCTCCTCAAAGTAGACCCACTCAGAGGAATATATATTTATTTTCATACATTCTGGTAACACAAAGCGCTGCCTACGTAGAGTTCTGCCAACCAACATGCAATATCTCGATTTCGGTCAAAATGTGGACAACAAAGTAGGTACTACTTGACTAGGTTCTCTTTGACTACCTGCTGTAAATCATGACACCGTTAAAATTTTATATATATATTTTTATACTTTGACAACAAAAACACAGTTGATATTTGTTTAAATTGGAGTGCCACTAAAATTTTAAAGGAAACACACAAAGCTGGACATCGTGAATGTTAATCCGAATGCAATACAAACGAAAACTTGTTCAAAAATACGGCTTTGCGACTTTAGAGTGCAGAACATGTACATGTATATACACACGACATGCAATAACATGTCAAAAGCTCTTTATGTATACGTACGAAGCCATCGTGGCGTAGTAAGATAGGATCACTTTAAACGCGGTTGTTTGGATTCGATTCTCACTCGGAGTAATGATTATATTTAAATTATTCTCCCCTTTTGGTAAGATAAAGTCGCCTGTCGTGGCGCAGAGGCACAAGCGTGCGACTGTAAACGCGATAGGTTGTGGGTTCGATTCCCACTCCAGAAAATGGAATTTTTCATTTCCTGGGTTTGATAACAAGGCGAAGCGTGGCGTTGAGTTCCGCCACTCAGCACGCAAGGCGGAAAGTGGGGAACGGTGTTAACACTAGGTTCTCAGGTTCCCTCTGCCTACCCTGCTATATGCGGGATACAGCGTGAAGCGTGAACAGTGTGAGTTAAAAAAAAAGGCAAAGTGCAGCATTTGGTACTGTCATTTAATAAGAAATATCTCAAAATCAGGCGGCTTAAGCCGGTGATAGGAGAGTCTACACTAGGTTCATTCTGCCCTGCCATGCGGGATAAAGCGCGAAGCTGTTTTATGTGTGTATTTTTATGTGAGTGAATAATATATGAATATTGAATATAAAAATATAAACAGAAAATCAAATGGATTTTATTTATCTTGACTCAATAAGATAAATAAATATATGATTTGTACTGAAATAAATAAAAAAGGTATTTTTATATAACATGACTTTTTTAAAATCTTCCTATATTTAAGTTAACTAGTGTCCCCGTTGACGCGTTAACAACGCGTTGTCTTTAGCAATGTATATGTCACTTAATATAAACATGGTTGTCACCATGGTAATGTGTATTTTTGTTTCGCCGCGCCTTGCCTCGTCACCAGAGCGAGGAAATGAAAATATTAAATACATACATACATAACTTCACACTGTATCCCGCATATAGCAGGGGAACCTAGTGTTAAGACTCTCTGTTCCCTACTTTCCGCCGAATTGAGGGATTGCGTGCTGAGTGTTAAATATTATACATATTTAATATTTGCATTTCCTAGAGTAAGAATCTAACCTAGAACCTATCGCGTTTACAGTTGCTCCATTGTGCCTCAATCTTTTAGAATGTTACTTCACAAAATCACTTTTAAAGCTCACTCAAATAAAGTTAATACAAGTTCTTTTACCTGTATATACTCATATATATACCTACCTTACAATTTATGCCTAAGCTTTATAGCTTTCAGTGGAACCCCATTAGCACGGATGGTTTTAGAGGTCCGTATAAATTAAGGTCCTTATCGACTCTTTGATGTTAGGACCTTCAGGACATTAACCAGACTGAAGTGAGATTATAAATTATCAGATATACGCAATATTGTTAAAATTTGTGGACTGAATTATATAAGGGTTGAATTTAATTTCGAGTTATTTTATTAATTTTTCGTTTTCTAATATTTGCAAGTGTTTTTTTACTTAATTAATAAGCTTTATTATTTATAGCAGGATAGTCCTAGAACCTAGTCTCAAGATACCTCGTTCGCTATTTTCCACATTTTTGTTTCTTTGCAATAATCCAATCCAATTTTTTTGACTTCGTTTTTTTGATATCCCTAATCTGCTAGTAAATCCGATAGTAATTTATTATAATTTACAAAAGGTCATGGCGCAGAGGCACAAGCGTGCGACTGTAAACGTGACAGGTTGTGGGTTCGATTCCCACTCCAAGAAATGGAATTTTTCATTTCCTGGGAGTGGTAACAAGCCAAAGCGCGGCGTTGCGTTCCGCCACTCAGTACGCAATGCCTCAATTTGGCGGAAAGTGGGGAACGGAGTGTCTTAACATTAGGTTCCTTCTGCCTACCCTGCTACATGCGGGATACAGCGTGAAGGTATGTATGTGTGTACAAAAGGTATGCCGATTAGAACCATGTTATAAGAACGCTATAAACATAAATATCTACAAATCACGTCTATGCAAATATAATATACCTATTCGAAATATATATTCAGAATTTTTCCAAAGATGCTTAGCAGTTTTTTGTAGTTACTTGAAAATTCTAAAATAAGCTACAACTAATTAAAGCAATACTTGTTTTAATATTATATATTTTCTTTCTTAATAAAAAATATGAGTTAACCAACTTTTGCTTACAGATTGAAGTACTAAGAGATTGTAAAGTTCTAGAGATACTTAATATCCTTTATATTTTTATAACAAAGTTATTATTAGTAATGTTCATGATTTTCTAAACTAAATTTATTAGCTGACTTAAAAAAAAAGAAAAAGGTTCCCAATTCCTTTATACTTTTTACTGGATGAACCAATTTTGATGATCATTTTTTGTATGATAGTTATTAACTAAGGCTTCTGATGTGGTCTTACTTAAATTTATTTAGAATCTAATGAGTGATTTTCGAGTTATTCGGAATAATTTTACTTTTGAGTTCACTTTGCTTGAAGTTTCTTTTTTGATCAAATCTTAATTATATGACGTGATAATTGTTTCTTCTTTTATTAATCGATTGAGATATAAAACTATACCTTTACTTACTAACTAACTGACAGACTGACAACTGACTGTGTATATCCAAAACTACTAAACTGGGCGGAAAAACTCAACAGCATAAAGAGTTTTTTGAAAAATACATTTAGTAAGAATTGCCCAAAATTTCCACAGAAACAGAATGTTACCTTTACAATCGAAATATTATCTAAAAATGGCGTATACAATGATTTTTATGTTAAAATATCTTTTTCATTCTGTACATTTACAAAACAATATGAGAAAATGACTTATCAATGTTTCACAATTATGAAAACAAAAATTTCTGATCCATATTTTTGTATGACAATAGCGTTAATGCGCCCCTTATTTTAAAATTGACGAAATTGTACCATTGTTCGTTATTTCGTTCTTTGTGTTTTAAATAATTTTTGGTTTTACATTTAGGGTTTTGATCAACAGGTTGTTAATTGAAAATTAATTTTTTGTCGATTTTTTAACTAAAACACTTGTTGAGACCATTCTGGCATAGTGGGACATCGTTTTAGTGTAAATTTGATTGGTATATTGGTATCGTATGTTCGATTTATATTCAGAGATTTTTTTCAGCTTTGATAATACAAAACGCGGCGTTAAGTTTCGCCACTCAACAGGCCATGAATGAAATTCAGGCAGAAAGTTATAAACGGAATGTTTTTATTCTAAGTTTTTTCTTATTACCCTGAATTATCTTAAGCTGAACAGAATTGCCCGTATCTAATGACCTAAGCCTAAAATAAGGTCTATTTTTTCAATAATTGTACTTATCAGGGTCTTGTTAAGTAGCTAAACTTGTTATATGCTTGTTATCCTTTCCAATTTACCTGTATTTTAGTATTTTAAACTAGTAGTCATATAAAAATGTAGGGACTATATTTTTACTTACAATTTTTTTA
>JAKGSA010000868.1:0-15159 GCA_033558755.1 Philaethria dido | reverse complement strand
ATCGCTTTTTTTTTTTTTTTTTATGGATAACGGATGGCAAACGAGCAGAAGTACCACCTGATGTAAGTGGTTACCTTCGCCCATGAACATCTATACCACCAGAGATGTTGTAGATGCGTTGCCAACCTAGAGGATACAGATGGAGGGGGAGGATAATGTAGTAGTCCGCTATCGGAACCACCACATTTTGGGGAAAAGATGGGTAGGAAAGGGGAAAAAACCTGGCTTACATGCCATCGAACCGGAACACATCGTAAGATATTTGGCGGTTCGTCTTTGGCATGATAGTGGTCGCGAGCCAAACGGAGGACGAACCTCCTAATACCAAACACTCGCTTGTTTTGTTTGTAATTGTTTTTCGCAAAACAATTATCACTAAAATAATTACTTAAAATAACTGGCATTCGGATTGAAATTGATTAAGGATCGATGCAATCATTGAAATGCCAAATGAAAACCAACTAATACAAATTTTATAATTGGACATTCAGATCGCAGTAATAATGGAATCGGTGAGTGCAGAAACAACGTAAGTCAACATTTTCAAATTTTGCAGGAGGGAGAAAAAAGTGTATAACTTGCCTTTCTTAACTAGTTTAGATCGATTATGAATTTTTGCATTTTTCGTGACTTACGTTGTTTCTGCACTCACCGATTCGATTATGTAGTGTAATTTATAGTATAATACCTTGCTTTACAGCAGCAGCAGTCAAGACACTCCGTTCGTCTTTTTTCATCGGAATTCCAAATTATACGTCGTCTCAAATTTCTTTCTTTTTTTTATAATTTCATCTTTCCAAAAGCAACTAAATTTTAGTTTCGATTTTTTTAAAAGAACCTATACAAATTCGTATACACATAATTAAAATTTTAACAAAAAAATAATCTGTATTTTCCAAATAAAATACACTAAAATTTACAATTTTTACGAATAACTCAAAAACTTTTTAAATTTAATTAGTCATCAAAAGCACTAGTTATCATAAAAAAATAAGAATCATCAAAAATCTTTCACCTAGAAAAAGTTATACGGTAACACATAAAAATACAAACGAATTGAAAATGCCCTCTTTTTTAATGTCGGTTAAAAATAGATTTGTTGAAAAAAAATATATATAAAATTGTATATTGTAACTATAATTTTACATATAAAATATCAAAAATCAAAATTTTTTTCATAAAAAAAAACTTGGGCTCGTCCGGGATTTGAACCCGGGACCTCTCGCACCCTAAGCGAAAATCATACCCCTAGACCAACGAGCCGCTTGTATAAAAAGTTGAAACAATCTTACACATAGTACATTTAAAGTATTTAGTTACGTAATTTAGTGAAAGGTGACCTAGTTCGTTTCTATAAAAGTTTCCTATAAAAATTAACATACAAAGATTAATCTTGTACGCCCGTCAAAAATAAGTTAGGCTTTTATTCAAGTATTTTGCAGAGAGCAAAAAGTACTATCTCTCCTTTTTTTATTTTATTTTTTTTTTAACTTCACGCTGTATTCCGCATACAGCAAGGTAGGCAGAACCCAGAGAACTTAGTGCTAAGGCACTCCATTTTTTTTCAACAATTCCGTTCCCCACTTTCCGCTGAATTGAGGCATTGCGTGTTGAGTTGCGGAACTCAACGCCGCGCTTTGCCTTTTCACCAAACCCAAGAAATTAAAATACTAAATTTTAAATTTCCTGGAGTGGGAATCGAACCCACAATCTGTCGCGTTTACAGTGGTTTGTGCCTCTGCGTCACGACAGGCGTATCTCTCCTTAATTCTCCTTATGTCGTGGTACTTTTGTTGTAAACGATATGTATAGTACATACATATGAATATGCATGCATCAAAAAGACAAACTACATTATGATATAGAAAAAAAATCGACTTTACATTGTCAAAAATTATTTTTTAGTTTACTTTATCCGGCGTATTAATATAGTCAGGGAGCACCTAGCGTCAAGACACTCCGTTCTCCACCACTCAAATTAGAAACATTGCGTGCCGAGTGGCGGAACTCAACACTGAGCTTTGTGTTTCCAGAGCAGAAAATGAGAATAATTAATATTATATTTAATTTAATTCAAACAAAAATATACTGCCCTAAAATTGATTTGAATGTCCTACTCTACAGCACTCTACGAATAAATGTCAATTACACTACGATTGTATTCCAATATAATAGAACTTTTAAAAATAATTAAAAATTTAAACCAAAAAAAACTGACTTCAAATTAAATTCGCCGAAAAGTAAAATTATTACGAATAACTCAAAAACTCTAGCTATCATTTAAAAGAAGAATCATGACAATTGGTTCATCCAGTAAAAGGTAAAATTTTGCTAGGTGGTAGGAGGTTCGTCTTCCGTTCGTCTGGCTCGCGACCACTATCATGTCAAAGACGAACCGCCAAATATCTAATGATGGGTTCCGGTTCCATGGCATGTAAGCCAGGTTTTCCCCTTTTCCACCCACCCTTTCCCCAAAATGTGGTGGTTTCGATAGCTACATTGTTTAATTCTATCCCTTCCATCTGTATCCTCTAGGTCGGCAACGTATCTACAGCATCTCTGGTGTTGTAGATGTTTATGGGCGACTGTAAACACTTACCATCAGCTGGTCCTTCTGCTAGATTGCCATCCGTTATCCATAAAAAAACGTTAGTCAAATTGAGAACTTACTTTTCTGAAGGGGGGGTAAATTCTGTAATATTAGGAGTTTTATCGTTATGGGAAACCCTAACTCGGCACATATAACGGCAAGTAGATTTTACTTGCAGGCGTCAGACGGAAACGTAATCAAGGACCGACGGTAATTTATAGATCTTTCTCACGAATTCTGACCCGATCCGACATAATTAACAAGGAAATTAATAATATGTATATACATGTAATATTATATACATTCCGTTCTCAAATTTTCCCTCAAAGTTGAAGCATATAGAGCGCGGAACTCAACGCCGCTCTTTATAACAAAGCGGAGAAGTGAAAGTAATTAAAAAATAATCCTTTTCCTGAATGGGAATCGAACCCACAACCATTGGCCACAACAATATACACTCAGATGTTGTTCAAAGTGTGTGTAAAAAAAAATCGTACAGCTGTAAATGCCTAAATGCCTACAATAGGACTAAAAACATATGAAACGAATATTTATATATTATGTACTAGTTAACTTAGACCTAAACTCTCGTTTCTGTCTATTTTCATGAAATTCTCTCTTAGAAATCTCCCTACACTTCCCAAACAGACTACATGCCAAATATCAGATTTTAACGGCCAGCAGATTCACGTGTACGTTGCCTGTCAATTACTCAATGACGCAAGCGTTTTATATATACGAATGTATATAAACTTTTTTATATGTATTGAACTCACAATCATCATGTTAATTTATGTATTCTAACTATACACTATAGTCTATATAACAAACCATACAAAAAAGTATCTTCACATTTTATCCCGCATAGCAGGGTAGCAGTGGCGAGTGAAAATTTTAGTTAGGCAAGCCGGTAAGTTAAGGCCGATGTATATTTAGGGAAGCCGGTATAACATATATATTTAGGGAAGCCGATATATTTAGGGAAATCGGTATAGGATGTCAAGGTATTTCGTAATTTCGATATTTTTTTTAGGTCTATAAGATGTCAGAGCTTGTTTTTCTGCAACATTATGCCCAATATTTTCCTGGCGACCTTCTTTATAGCTCTCACCAAGGGGTGAGAGCTATAAAGAAAACAACAACAGTCAAACAAGGGTTTGACTTTGTTTTTCGAGCTCCACATTTTCTAAGCGAGCTTCTTTTTAGGTCTCATTCTCATACTTGTATTTTGAAAAGTTAGGCAAGTAGGTGGGAATCGAGTTGTATGGACGCCTCGCCGCTGGAGTCGCCATAATTCAAGATATTACGTGTTAAGCGACGAAACTCAACGCCGCTTTATATTGCCAGAACAAGCAACAAAATGTATTCCTAACAAAATGTTGTTTTCAGTGGGGAATTAACAAAGAAATGAGCTAATTTAAATACAATCATTCCTCCGAGTGGGAATCGAACCCACAACCGATCACGTTTACAGTCAGACCCTCTCCCATTACGCCACGATATTTAAATACTATCTTTTTTTTTATATATATGTGTGTGTGTATGTATTATATGTCTTCTTCTTCTTCTTCCTAGCATTTATCCCGGCTAGCCAGGGTCTGCTTTCCTACTCAACCTTACTCCACTTTGCACGATCTTCTGCATCACGGGTGGTTAGTCCATTGGCCTCTTGTATCCTGCTTTACGACATCCAGCCATCGCTTCCTTTGGGCGTCTGGGGGGCTCCAACTCCAGGAACAGATATATCCAGGCATTTTCTTCCGACATGTTCGACGGCGCGCAACGGCTGTACCATCCAAGCGACGCTCTGGAGTTTGTTCATACGTCACGAACACCTGAAGATTACCTCGAATGAATGTGTTACGTATGCGGTCGGCCCGCGTAACGCCACACATCCATCTCAGCATCCTCATTCCGTGACGCGAAGCTCCTGAGTGTGCCGGACAGCGCCGGCCAACATTCGCTACCGTATAGAAGAACAGGTCGGATTATGCACTTGGTATATCTGTCCCTGAGCTTATGGTATTCTGCGGTCAGACCTCATACTGGCGTAATTCACGCCATTTGGCCCAAGCAGCATATCTCGCTTTGACATCGTGAAGTCGATGCCCTCCGACTCGTGCAAAACGGATCCAAGGTACCTGAACTCTTTCCGACTTAACGGCTGGTTCTCAGGACCTATATGGATAGTGCCGAGTCCGGCTCCCACGCCATGTATAATGTATGTATTATATGTATGGGATATGATCATTTATTTATGTTATATTTTATATATTCTATATACAAATATATCATTTTAAATTCGCTTTTACGCACCTATATATTTATTTCCTATATTAAGAAGGTTGGTTGGTAGAGAATGCTAGTTAGCGTTAAGCCCGCTTCTATACATTTTTATTTTAATTGTACAATAAATAATTTATAAATAAATAAGCTATACTACCCATTTTCTTTAAACTTTACCCCAAAAGTATTCAAAATATGAATATTTTTATAAACTACAACATTTTTCAACGCTCACCGACCATATCCAAAAAAGATAGTGAACTGAGCACTACTTAGGAATACATTTTGCGAGAAAACTGTCACCTGTACGTGAATATAACTTTGAATAACCAAAATTCAAGCGTGTATAATGGAATATATTTTTCAGAATATTTTGAAGAAATGTCTCTAGGAATTTTGTGGCTTTGATGGTATAAGCAATGTTAAGACATTTCCTGTTAACCATTTTGTAAAACGGAGTTTAACACATCGTTTTTTGTCTGAATAGATAAGGAAAGAGACATATTTTTAAATATAAAATCTTAACGCTTTTTTCCACGCAGTATGTACAGTCAGTACCAAATAGCGTCAAAATTTAACGCCTATAGTCGAGTTAAGTTGATTATTTAGTATTTTTTTTAACTTCACGCTGTATCCCGCATATAGTGGGGTAGGCAGAGGGAACCAGAGAACCGAGTGTTAAGACACTCCGTTCTCTTTCAAAATTTCCGTTCCCCACTTTCCGCCAAATTGAGGCATTGCGTGTTGAGTGGCGGAACTCAACGCCGCGCTTTGCCTTGTTACCAGAGCGAGGAAATGAAAATATTAAATATTACAATCACTTACGTGAATCACTCGTATATTGTTTAATACAATTAATAATATATATATTTGAAACTGTACGTCTGTGTGTAGCAAAATTTACTTCCCGCTTATCTGAGATTTAAAGACATAGTTCCAGTACAACCGCACCTGTTCGTAATCTCAAATAACGATTGGCTATTAAGAGATGGTGGGGAATGCTCGTGACATATGAAAGAGCTTCCGAAGTGCTTTATTTATATCGGCGTTAGGTCAAAATGTCACTTGTACGGTTATCACTTTTAGTTTATGTAAATAAATTTCAGGAAAAATACGGTTTGATTCCCACTCCAGGATATGGAATTTTTCATTTCCTGGGTTTGGTAACAAGGCAAAGCGCGGCGTTGAGTTCCGCCACTCAGCAATGCCTCAATTCGGCAGAAAGCGGGGAACGGAATATGAAAAGAGAACGGAGTGTCTTAACGCTAGGTTCTCTGGTTCCCTGTGCCTACCCTGTTATGTGCAGGATACAGCGTGAAATTAAAAAAAAAGGGAGGAGGCCTCTAATTACTATAAAAATACGTGAATATTTTAGACTACAAAGATTTTGTTGATTGTGAATGGCAAAAACACATAATATAGATATATACACACATATACATAGCTTCACGCTGTATCCCGCATATGACAGGGTAGGCAGAGGAAACCTAGTGTTAAGACACTCCGTTCTCCACTTTCCGCCGAATATAGATATATACGTATATTTAAAACTCGTATATAAGCGGCTCGTTGGTCTAGGGGTATGATTTTCGCTTAGGGTGCGAGAGGTCCCGGGTTCAAATCCCGGACGAGCCCAAACTATTTTTTTAAATGATGAAAGTTTTAATTTTCTATATTTAATACGCAGAGTAATGATTATAGCCGTTTCGAATGTGCGATGTTGCTCGATATAAAATTTTATATAGTTTTTCTACAAATGTGGTTAACTTCATGTCTGTATATATTCAATTGAATTAGTATTATTAGGATTATTTTTATAATTGTTTATCAATAATCCATATTAGAATATCGTAGTCATCGTGACACGTGGGAGGGCAGCTGATTGTAAGCGCAAATAGTTGTGGTTTCGATTCTCATTAGGGGTAAAAATAACAATTAAATTATTTTCATCAATTATTTTCAGAGTGAGGAAGAGAAAGTGAAAATATATATATATATAAATACATAGCTTCCCACTGTATTCCGCATATGGTAAGGTAGGCAGAGGGCACCTCGTGTTAAGACTCCACCCCGTTCCCACTTTCCGCTGAATTGAGGCATTGCATAGGAATCGAACCCACAGCCTGTCTCATTTACAGTCGCACGCTTGTGCCTCTGCGCCACGACAGGCGTTAACGCAGGATGGACGCACGAAAAGAGATACTAACAATGAGATTATCGACACCAAGATTTCTCTTTCTATCCTGAAAGTGTCAAGTTGAAAGAAAATAAATAAAAAAAATAGATATTTTTCATTATTTTTCATAAGTTTATTACTTACATACAATATATTCAGCAAACACAGTTCTTCATAAGCGAAAGCAGTTCCGTTTTCCTCATTCCTGTATTTCGAATTGGTAGGAATTCTTCAGGAAAAAACACATTCGGATGTATTTCGTAGGAAAATATGCTTCTCGAAGTGGGACACGACGCGGTCTGTATTTACTTTGCGCCAATGTGCTTGAAAATAGGTATTTTCTATACTGATTACAGTGAAATTTCTAACTTGGACCTATAAGTAGCTTTTGAGTTTAACTACTTGCTACTGCAAACGAATATTATGAATATTAGAATATAAGGTAGCTTATTTTTTACTTCAAAAAAAGGAGGGTTTTGATTGTAATTTTTTAAATGTATTAACGATTATTTTTTACTGTAAACGTATTGGATGATTCTTTTATATGACAAATTAGAATATCTCATGTGGTCCTACGGAAATTTAGTTAAGATCTGAGGAGTAGCTTTGGAGTTTTTTTTTTTTTTTATTGATAACGGACGGCAAACGAGCAGAAGCGGACCACCTGATGGTAAGTGGTTACCTTCGCTCATTGATACCTGCCACCAGAGATGTTGCGTGATGTGCTACAACCCAGAGGATACTGATGGAAGGGGGACAATGTGTAGTCCACTCATCAGAACCACCACATTTTGGGAAAGGATGGTGGGAAAGGGGAAAAATCTGGCTACATGCCATCGAAACCGGAACACATAATAGATATTTGGCGGTTCGTCTTGACATGATAGTGGTCGCGAGCCAGTCGGAGGAGAACCCCTACCACCTAACAAAAGTACTTCAGGGACTATAATAATTTTGAAGTCTGTTTTTTTATGTTAAAATTTTACTTATTAAATAAGCAAGGCTATTGCACACCAACATGCTTGAACATATGAGATTATATTGTATGCACAATAAAGCACACACAATTTCTCTTAAATGGTAATGGTCCTAGAAATAAAGAATAATCAGACTAATTTGTTAACGCCTGTCAGCGCAGAGGCACAAGCGTGCAACTGTAAAGTGACAGTTTGTGGGTTCAATTCCTACCCAGGAAATGGAACTTTTCATTTCAGTCAAAGCAAGCGGTGTTGGGTCTCCGCCACCAGCATGCAATGCCTCACCTGGCGGAAAGTGGGGAACGGAGTTTTTAACGCTAGGTTCCTCTGCCTACCCTGCCCGCATATAGGATACAGCGTGAAGCTACATGTGCTGTAATGAAGGAAGAGGATATTATTTTCGTGGGATAGTCAAACTTCCTTGACAATAGAGATATGAGCGATTGATTTTGAAACTGAGACAACTCCATTATTTTATAAAAATAATTAAAGTTGAATCTTATTAAAAAAGCACAACATAAATGAGTTGTCTCACTCTCTCTCAAAATCAATGGCCTATATAAGTTTGACGACACTACCTGAAACCATGCGGAAAGCAGGGAACAGAGAGTCTGGGACACTGTGGCTCTTTTTTACTAAAATACATACATACATAGCTTCACGCTGGTATCCCGTATATAGCAGAAAAACAAAAGGCAGAGGGAACATAGTTAAGACAACATTCCCCATTTTTTATTTTACTGTAAATAAAAATATAAACATAAAAACAAAATTAACCAAAATTGTTCTCACCCTAATTTTCCCATACAAGTTTCGTTTATACACGTGAAAGGTTGTTAGAATTTAATTCTGTTTCAACGTTAGTATTTACTTCCAGCTTTACAACATTTGTTTTAGTAAGGCTAAACGTGGTGTAAGTGGAATCTCTACATCCTTCTTTGTAGAGGCGTAATGTAAAAATCGTTAAGAGAGCAATATCTTGTTTTTGTTATTTATTTTTATATTATAACGCCTGTTGTATGAAGAGGCAAGTTGTGGGTTCACCTCTCACTCCAGGAAATGGAATATTTCAATCTGGGTTTGCAAAAGGCAAAGGCGGTAAGTTGAGTTTCGCCACTCAGCACGCAATGCCTCAATTCGGCGGGAAAGTGGAACGAGGTCTAAAATTAGTTCCCTGCCTACCCTGCTATATGCGGGATACTGCGAAGCTATGTATGTATGTATTTTATTACTTATTTATCACATAGTAGAGAGTCTGCGTCGAGACACTCTGTTCTCATTTCCCACCACAATGTCTCCAGACATTGCATGTGTTTCTTTTTAATTGTACCCAAAGAAATTCTAGGGCTAAATTTATGTTTAGCCCCACAATCATCGACCTTTCTTTCAATTTTGCTTGAATTAAATACATTAGGTAAAAAGTACACAAAATATTTTTATTCAAAAATACTTTTACAAGCACTATAGGATTGTAATGTCAAACATTTTTGGATAGTTATTGTGTAGGGTTTTCTAGATCCTTTGGAACGCTATAAACCAATTAACTATAATAGTATCCAAGAGTCTCAAAACCCAATTGACAAGAAATAAGTGATCCAAAAATAATAATAATAACATAATTCAAATTTTAATAAAAATAGAAAATCAACAACAAATACATTTTATTTGTAGTCACAAAAAACTACAAATATTACGGATAACTCAAGAACTACTCATCAGATCTTAAAATGGAACCACTAACCAGCTAACATATAAAAAAGAGTCATGAAAATTGGTTCACCCAGTAAGAAGTTATGCGCTAACACAAAAAAATACAGTCAAATAGATAATCTTCTTTGTTGAAGTCGTTTTTTTTTTAATCGCACGCTGTAGATCCCATATAGCAGGGTAGGCAAAAGGAACCTAGTGTTGAGACACTCCGTGCTCTTTCAAAATTACTTTCCGCCTCACTGCGGCATTGAGTGCTGAGTGGCGGAACTCAACGTCACGCTTTGCCTTGTTAATAGACCCAGGAAATGAAAATACTACATATTATTTAATATTTTCATTTCCTGGAGTAGGAATCAAACCCACAACACGCGTTTACAGTCACACGCTTGTGCCTCTGCGCCACGACAGGCGGGGTAAAAAATTGTTCCCCAAAACAACAGATAAAATCTAACAACCCAAGAACTGATGAGAACTCCAAGAAGAACCATTTAAATGGGTAAAATGTATGTTTAGAACGAGAAAAGTTATTGTGTTATGTGTCTTCTGGATAAAATGAATTCGGTATCACAACTAGGTCAGTCGCGTTTGCCGTTTCGCAAATACGTGAGACGTGAGGGACTGTAGTAAAGTTTGATACTTGAATGCCTATCGTTGGGGGTTGGTTGAATGTTATCTATATTAGTCTACGTAAAATTTAAATATATGACTTGTTTTGAGTTTAAATTTAAATCTAAAGAAGACGGAAAATAAAAAAATATTTTTATATAATGACCTCTTTGATTTTCGCGACTTTTACAAATATTAAATGACACTAGTGATAACATACGCGAGAGGTATAACAGCGAAATCTCTGTATAATCTATTAAAAGATCTCGGCCTGTCTAGAACTATCATCAGTTCATTTCTAGCACGTATTTCGAAGGCGGCATTAGTATGATCTTTTCAAATTTGGTTAGGTAGAGAGAAGATTGCGAACAGTGGAGGTGAACGTTAATGCACATTTTAAAGGGGCCCCTTAAACCTACACTTGGGTCGTAAGTCCCTGGCACTCTCTTAACTCCTCTCTCTGCAACGCGATGTGTCCGGTACCCGCATCGTGAATCCATGGATTGCTAAGGAGTTTCTTCTATCCTGTGAGCACGGACTATAGTAAAATTTTCAAAACGTTGGATTTCCAAAAAATGTATTACCGAATACTAAAACATACGCGATTTATTCAGTTAAAATAGTTTCTTTTAATAAATATTATATTTGTATTATATTTTGAGAGTTAGTGTTCATCATGTTATTGGGTAAACTTCTGTTCCTAACTTTCATTTCGAATTTCGACAATAAGTAGTGGAACTCAACGCCGCGTTTTGTATTACTAGAGCAAAGTAATATATGTAAATAATTTTTATACATTTTAAATGAAATTGCAAGTAATACGGTTATTGTCTTTTAGAATTACATATTTTTCGAATATTTGAAATTTTGTACTACGATGTCATTGATTTTCTAAATCTTACATGAATCTTACGCGTAAAACAACCTCAGGCGGAGTTAAACGCCGCACTTTATCTTCCCAGTATATAATGTTAAAACAGGAAAAAGCATTCCGAAAGTAAATCCGATATTCTCCAAGTGCAAAATCAAACGTTTAGTGATGTTTTCAGCTTAACACTCGAAAGTCACTTCAAACGTGACAGATCTGGTTAATACGCGTATCTCGAGTACTTTGAACTATATATAGGGTATTTTTAATGACATTTTATATGAGGCCATCGTTAGTGACATGATCTGACTGTAAAGGAGATTGTTGTAGGTTCGATAGCAACTAGGAGGAATGATTATATTCAATTTCTTTTTCATTTTCTTGCACTGGTAATATCTCTACTCAATATTTTTTAAAAAAATCACGTTATTACGAATAACTGTCTACTCTAATACTAAACCTCGACAGCGTCACCGGGTTTTGTGGGGGGCCGAGCTTGAAGAGCTCTGACCCTGGCTTGGCCTACTCGGGAGGAGGACCATCAACTTAGAACTGCAGTGTCACAGGGGCGCCTCCTGCGAGGCCGAACCTCGGCTTGCGAACGCTGCTTGTAGTGGGGGAATATTTCTTGCACTGGTAATATCTCTACTCAATATTTTTAATAAAAAACACATTTTTACGAATAACTGAAAAACTTTTCGTCAGATTTTAACTAAATTTTAATATTTTTTTATTTTTCTGGTTTAAAGTTTATATTACATATTTTCGTTGCGTTTTTAGCAAACATTGTTTAGGCAGCAGCAAGCATATACCATACATACATACATCCAGTAACATAAACCGAAGACTGTTGATTATTGTAAATTTTTCATAGAGGTCTAGTAGAACGGAGTGTCTTAACACTAGGTTGTCAGGTTCCCTCTGCCTACCCTGCTATATGCGGGATACAGCGTGAAGTTAAAAAAAATAATTATTATTACAATAAAGTAATAACTTAGGCTAACGCTCGTGACTTACGAGTGGAAACATCAAGTAGTTTCAGTTCCCAACTCGCGCCAGACTAAACCAATTTGACGCAACATGTTACAGAGTTATAATGGGACGATATGGTGTCCAAAGTTTACGATTTTGACACCATTAGCACAGTTGAAGTGTCTGTGTAATGGTTGCGGATTCAATTACTGTTTTGGGCAAATATTAACAGCAGCTTATAACTATTTGGAGGCCAATCGTGGTCCAGAGGCACAAGCGAGCGACTGTTAACGCGACAAGTTGTAGGTTCAATCTATATTTCAGGGTATTAAAATATTTAATAATTATAATAAATAATCCTTACTAAGAACTGAACTTCGGAAAGGATATAGGATACTTTTTATCGCGAAAAAGAGGGTAGAAGAGGTTGAAATAGGGAATGAAAGTTTGTATGGAAGTTCCTTATTATCAAATATAAAATCATGTAAGATGTTTACAACTTTCACACCTAAATCTCTTAACCAAATTTGACAAATAGTCTAGACCTTGGGAAAGACTATAGGCTACTCCTTACCATGTTGCGCGATATAAACGAATTCCATGCAGGCGAAGCCGTGGACGGAAAGCTAGTATTTAATATTTTCATTTTCTCACTCTGGTAACAAGGCAAAACGAGGCTTTGAGTTTCGCCACGCAATGCTTCGACTCGGAGGAAACTAAGGGACGGAATTTTTTAAAGAGAACGGATTGTCTTAACATTAGATTCTCTGGTTCCAAAAAAATCCCCCGAACGGTAATCGAACTCACAATCAATTAAATTTACAGATAGATACTGCCCCACTTTGCTATGATGACCTTTATTTTTCTTTAAAAAAATATTTATTTAAAAATACTAAGAGTATTTTAAATAAATATTGTCATAACTATTAGCTATACATCTATATATTATTCCAAGCTTATCTGAGATTTAAAGACATAGTTCCAGTACAACCGCACCTGTTTGTAATCTCAAATAACGATCGGCTATTAAGAGATGGTGGGGAATGCTCGTGACATATGAAAGAGCTTCCGAAGTGCTTTATTTATATCGGCGTTAGGTCAAAATGTCACTTGTACGGTTATCACTTTTTAGTTAGTGTAAATAAATATAAAGAAAAATACAAAAAACCATTCTCGTTTTATCCTCGAAGCAGGTTGGTCAGAGAGAATCTAGTGTCACGACACTCCGTCCGCCCGTACACGTTGCATGGTAAGAGGCAGAAATTGACGCACCGCTTTGTCATAGACTAGAGTGGAAAAATGAAAATGATTTCAATATAAACATTCTTCCGAATGGGAATTGACTCCACAACCAATCGCGTTTACAATCAGACGTCCCACTGCACTATGATCGTCTGTAAAAATACTAAATAATGTTAATAGTGATGTTATGTGTAATAAAACATGGATATGTGTACTTCCATTCCAAATTCAAGATGTAAAATATATTTTTCTTAACTTCAAACAAATACCCATTCTTTAATTTTAAATCCATACATAAATATTATATTATACTGAGGCAATGTAGCACAGTGGTACACTTGATTGGGGGTTGGTGGTGTCGAAATATAAATATGAATGTGGGTTCGATTGCCACTTTAGGGGAATGGTTATTTAAATTATTTTTACAGACACACCAATACAGTGTGGCGTTCGGTTCCACCATTCAACGCGCAATATTTCCATTTCGGGATGCATGGGGAGAACGGAGTGTCTTGATACTTCGTTGTAAATTCATAAAAGACGTTAGTTTATCAATATCTCAAGGCTACTACCAAGTTATAGCTAATAATAAATGTTACTACAAATAACGTATTAAATGTAAAGTTTTTTTTTTCTTTTTTTTATGGATACCGGATGGCAAACGAGCAGAAGGACCGCCTGATGGTAAGTGGTTACCTTCGCCCATAGACATCTACAACACCAGAGATGTACTAGATGCGTTGCCAACCTAGAGGATACAGATGGAAAGGGAGGATAATGTAGTAGTCCGCTATCGGAACCACCACATTTTGGGGAAAGGATGGGTGGGAAAGGGGAAAACCTGGCTTACATGCCATCGAACCGGAACACATCATAAGATATTTGGCGGTTCGTCTTTGACATGATAGTGGTCGCGAGCCAGACGGAGGACGAACCTCCTACCACCAAACAAATGTAAAGTGAAACACATTACAAAGTGGGGAACGGAAACGTTAAAAGAGAACGGAGTGTCTTAACACTAGGTTCTCTGGTTCCCTCTGCCTACACTGCTATGTGCGGGATACATCGTAAAGCTAGTAAAACACATTACAAAGTCTCATTTGCTCTAATCAGAATTAATTTATGTTTGTTTTCTGAAGTAGGTCAATGCGATATCGAGGGTTCCCCTATTTTTGTATGGTAATATTTACAATTCTACTAGGGCTAGTTCGGTTTTATTATTGTATGTACTAGCTATTACTAGCGGTTTTGTTCGCGTTGACAATGGAAAGAAAAAATAATATTAAAACAGCGTTGAGTTCTACCAATGTTTCAATTCGGCGGAAAGTGGGGAACGAAAATTTTAAGAGAACGAAGTATTCTTTGGTTCTCAGATTCCCTGTCTATCCTGCTATGTGCGGGATACAGCGTGAAAGTAAAAAAAATGAATAAAATGAAATAAGAAAATTATAAAAAGTAGCTTATGTCACACTCCACCCGCTAAAATATAAAAAGATCAAACATCTCTTCAGTGTGACGTGAAAGGACTCATTTAAAAAACTACTCATCAGATCGTAATAAAATGGGACTACATCAGATTTTCTGCCTATCATATAAAAATTCATCAAAATTGGTTTACGCAGTAAAAACTACGGTAAAAAATTTCACTCGAAGCACCTCACGTTTTAGAAGTCAGTCAAAAAACAGAGAAAAGCCTCTAAAAATAATTCACTCTGTTCTCTACTAAAACATC
>JAKGSA010000867.1:77417-207529 GCA_033558755.1 Philaethria dido | reverse complement strand
CGTAATGCCTCAATTCGGCGGAAAGTGGGGAGTGTCTTAACACTAGGTTCCCTCTGCCTACCCTGCTATATGCGGGATACAGCGTGAAGCTATGTATGAATACAAGTAAAATACATTGTTTTCTTTTAAATTTCACGCTTTTAGAAACCGTATTATAGGTGGACAGAACTTAGTATTAAGATACTCTGATTGTGTTTTATTTTATATATTTGTTTAAAACTAAAGAAAAAATATTGCCTCTTGGTGGCGTCGTTGAGTGCATGAAGCACTCTATACTGTCTTTCTGTAGTGTCTAAGTTGTCTATTGGGAATTTGCAACGCGGTAGGCTCATAGACATTCAAATATATTTCAAATCTAGTGACCCACCTTCATTTTATGTAGGTTTTCGTTTGTTATATAAAAAAAATTAGCGTCACGTTTTTATGCCCATAGTATTGCATGTTGAGTGGCGGAATTCAACGCTGCACTTTGCCCTACCACACTGAGAAATGATAATATTTGTATTACAATCAATCGGCCGAGTGGGAATCGAACCCACGTTCGTTCGTTCCCCTTTGGCACTTAAAGCTTTAAGCTGTTTCTTCTTCTTCTTCTTCAAACTTCACGCTTTATAGAGATAAAGCTAGAGAGCGGGGTAGTCAGAGAGAATGTTAGAATACATGTTTGTCTAAAATGAAACTTAGCAAGCATTTTCTATTGTTTTAATATAGTTTAATATTTTGTTAAAAACGCTTTTTGATACTCCCACTTTGTAATTAATTGTCAAATTATTTCAGTTCAGTTCAGTTTTTTTTGCTATAGCGCTTCGAATGAATGAATGAACAATTTTAATTTTATGTCATTGTCAAAATATTCTTAATGGGTTAAATATGAAAATAAGTTTCGGTGAGGGTTTTAAAATATATCAACCAAATTGAATTCAAATGAAAACAATGGATTACTTAAAATAAATATTTAGTAATAGATATATTTTAAAAATTATTCTACATTCTAATAATGACAGAGTTATTACTCTAATTTTTGAGTTAATACTGCTAATATATTCATTGGCATACAAATAATTTACAGTAAGAATTTACTAATGTTTGTTTCAAAAAATTAAATCCACATTTATATTTAAAAACGTATGAAACATGAAGAATTATTTAAAATATTATAATACAAAAAAATATTCCAACCTCAGCTTGAAATATATTCAACAAGATACGCAAAGTTTTTCAAAGCTTAGTGAAACTTTTAATATATATTATGCTACCGGATACGAACATTGCAAATTCATTTTATATCATAGGAACATGGCCTTTATTTTGTTGTAAAGTACAGAATACAAAAACTATTAGCTTTCATACTATGCGCATACTATCTAAATTAAAAAAATATATTAAATGATGAAAAAATGGTAAGATTGAGGCCTATTCTGGCGCAGAGGCACATCCGGCGGTTATAAGCGTGACAGGTTGTGGGTTCAATTCCTACTCCAGGAAGTGAAGACATTAAAATTATATTCAGTATTTTTAATTTTTCGCTCTGGTAACACGGCAAAGCGCAGCGTTGAGTTCTGCCACTCAGTACGCTATATCTCAATTCGGCGGAGAGTGGGGAACGGAAATATCAAAAGAGAACGGAGTGTCTTAACGCTAGATTCTCTGGTTCCTTCTGCCTACCCTGCTATGTGCGGGATACAGCGTGTAGCTATTAAAAAAAAAGGTAAAATAGATACAGAGGTCACCCTTCGTATACGAAGAGGTAATTAAAATTATTGCTTTGACATATTTTGAGTGCTGCATAATAGCGTAATAAAAAAAATAATAGAGGGTAGTTTTAATGTCAATTGTTTTTTTTTTTATTTATGAGAATATTTTGTTGACAAAAATTACAGTAAATGCTTTTTTTATGGAAGGAAGGAACTATGGGTACTGGAGACGTCTCTAATCTGAATAAAATGTAAAGGAAGTTTTTATATTCACAACTTTTATTCGTTTTGTTAGGCTTTGAAATTGATACTATAAAACGCGATAATATATGTTAGTTTTCTTTTATATTTTCGTAAATTATGTTCTATATCTAATTATATCCATATAATTATATCTAAATGCAATGTTTTAAATTTAATTCATTTTTATACCTAAATACTTGATTACTTGAATAGTTGATTGTGAACGAAACGAAGGAAGGAGAAGAAGCAATACAGGGACCGTAGTGTTTAGCGTTCTTCTCCCTAAGATTATTTCTCTAGAGATAAAACTTGAAATATTGAATTTGACAATAGTATTTAGGTATAAAAATGAATTAAATTTAAAACATTGCATTTAGATATAATTAGATATAGAACATAATTTACGAAAATATAAAAAAAAAACAAACATATATTATCGCATTTTATAATTTCAATTTCATTTAAAAAGTTGTGAAAAACTTATTTTACATTTTATTTAAATTGGAGACGTCTCCAGTATCCATAGTTCCTTCCTTCCATAAAAAAAGCATATACTGTAATTTTTGTCAACAAAATAATGTCAAAAATAAAAAAAAAAACAATTGGCATTAAAAGTACCCTCTTTTATTTATTTTTATTACGCTATTATCCAGCACTCAAAATATGTCAAAGCAATCATTTTTAGTTTTAAATATTTAGGCAAGAAGGTGTGGTAGTCACTATTTTTAAGTTATACTTTTTTGGCGCGTTAAAGAAATATGGTGAGAATTAATGTTTAAGATGCTTGCACACTATCACGAATCACCGATACTATGACACTAGCTAATCAACATATTATTTTTTTTAATTATGTAATTTTTTTTTTAACTTCACGCTGTATCCCGTATATAGCGGGGTAGGCAGAGGGAACCAGAGAACCTAGTGTTAAGACACTCCGTTCTCTTTCAACATTTCTGTTCCCCACTTTTCGCCAAATTGAGGCATTGCGTGTTGAGTGGCGAAACTCAACGCCGCGCTTTGCCTTGTTACCAAACCCAATAAATGAAAAATACTAAATTTTACATTTCCTGGAGTGAGAATCGAAGCCACAACCTGTCGCGTTTACAGTCGCACGCTTGTGCCTCTTACGACAGGCGTTTTTTTATGATATTTAATTTAATTTATTTAACTAGAAAAATAATGCTCATCAAAGATAAGACAATTCATTGTCTAGTTAGCAAACATATTATATAATACAGGCGTGCAATATATTGTAGACGTAAGTGTTTTTTCTTTTCTCAGTGACATTTCCGCAAACCGCTGACATAATTCCCTCGAGTTATGGTGTCCCCGCCCCAACCTTTGTGTCTCCAATGATTAGATTTGTTGAACTTATTACACGCTATGGTGATTGCATTTAGTGTTCCCTTATAACTATTTTTAACGCCAGTCGTGGCGCAGAGGCACAAGTGTGTGACTGTAAGCGCGACGGGTTGTGGGTTCGATTTCCACTCCAGTAAATGTAAAAGTTTAGTATTTTCATTTCCTGGGTTTGGTAAAATGGCAAAGCGCGGCGCTGAGTTCCGCCACTCAGCACGTAATGCCTGAATTTGGCAGAAAGTGGGAAACGGAGTGTCTTAACACTAGGTTCTCAGGTCGCCTCTGCTTATCCTGCTATATGCGGGATACAGCGTGAAGCTAAAAAAAATCATTTTTTCTTTCTTCTACAAGCGGGATAGTCGCTAGGGATAAAGCGTGAAGCTAAGTAAGTATGTAAGGGATAGTCAGAATTAAATATCTCGCTATTGATTGCAGATTTACTCATACCTAATTAATAATGTTAACGTTATACACTGTCCTACCGAATTTGAGATATTGCGTGTTAAATGGTGAACTGAACGTCGAGCTTTGTCTTAGCAAAATAATTTAAATTTAATGCCTCAAGTGGGAATCGAACCCACAAGCAATCGTGTGTATTTATTTTTTAATTTATTACATTTGCAGCGCACTTAAATAGAACTACTTAATACTGTCAGATGTTATCCCAGTGCGCCATGATGACCTTATAAAACTGAGAAGTATGATTGTTCCAGCGTCTTCAATTCTTAGCAATCTGGCTTAGCCGTACAAATTAAAGTACTGCGTATAAAATTCTCACGTCTTTTCCTGCATAATATATTTCAGTGAGAATTTAATTTCAAAACACATAGTTTTCCACTTTCCGCTCTAAATTTAGACATTGTGCCTTGAATGATGAAATTCAACGCCGCTTTTTGAGCTACAAGAGTGGGTGAATTAAAATAATTTAAACATAATATAGAACATACTCGTACATACATACATAGATTCACGCTGTATCCCGCATATAGCAGGGTAGGTAGAAGGAACCTAGTGTTAAGACACTCCGTTCCCCAATTTCGGCCGATTTGAGGCATTGCGTGCTGAGTGGCGGAACTCAACGCCGCGCTTTGCCTTGTTACCAAACCCAGAAAATGAAAATTTCATTTTCTGGAGTATAATATAGAAAGGAGAATAAAAAACAACGAAAATTTGCTTTCATTTCTTAAAATTATAACATTAAAACTATTAGCTGAATACATTTAAGTGTTACATTTAAAATTGTTAAGATCTGACTTCTTCTTAACTTGTAGTGGTTTTTTTTCTGTTAAAATGTCAATGATAGTAGATTTTTTTTTTTTTGAAATTCTGACGTTTCCTACATTTTATAGTATCCCGTGATCATATGTATACAGGTCAGGACTCTGGTCATTGCGTCAGATTTCCAAAAGAATGTTTTTTTTTTAACTTGACGCTGCATCCCGCATATAGCAGGGTAGGCAGAGGGAACCTGAGAACCTAGTGTTAAGACACTCCGTTTTCTTTCAACAACTCCGTTCCCCACTTTCCGCCAAATTGAGGCATTACGTGTTGAGTGGCGGAACTCAACGCCGCGCTTTGCCTTGTTACCAAACCCAGGAAATGAAAATACTAACATTTCCTGGAATGGGAATCGAACCCACAACCTGTCGCTTTTGCCAGTCGCACGCTTGTGCCTCTGCGCCACGACAGGCGTTAAGGCAAAAGAATGTAATTCTCAAAACTTAAATATACGTAACTAATCGTAGTTAAATATTTTCATTAATACGCGAAAAAATTGTGTAAAATATCTCATTACTTTACAGACAGCTTATTACAATTTTTAGAAACTAAAAGTTAGCACTATAATAAAAATACATTTCTTTAAGCTTTTGAAAACTTAGTACAATATTGAATAAGTTTTAATCTGTATTATTTCTAGGAGAAACTTCATTTCTAAGTTAAGTCTAAGTTAGACTATAACTGCTTAAGACTTTAGTTTAAAAGTTATGTAAAAGAAACTTGTAATTTTTTAATATTTGTCATTTTAAGGCTATCGTGGTGCAGTGGGACAGTGACTGACTCTAAATACAATTGGTTGTGCGTTCCATCTCCATTTGGGGAATTGTTCTGGTACAAAAAAAGCGTGGTGTTGAGTTGCGCCACTTAGATAGATAGATAGATAAACTCTTTATTGCATAGATTAAAGAAATTTACATTTTACATATATATCAACAACAGAAAAAAAAAACCACAAACAATAAATAATAACATGTACGAAAAGACTACTTCGAAAGGAGGTAGTATGCAAAGGCGACCTTATCACTACAAGTGATCTCTTCCAGGTAACCTTTGACATAAACATTCAACATAGGGGCATATATAATATACCCTATAGGATAGGACATCAAGGTAGGGCATAAATATAAAAGCGAATACAAAAGAAACCACTTAGTACGGAATATCTCGATTTCGGGCAAAGTGAAGAACGGAGTCTTGAATTTGGTTCTCTCCGACTACCCACCTTTCTACCTACTTGCGTGTAACTTAACGCCGCGTTATGTCATACCAGAGTAAGGAAATAAAAATAATTTAAATATTCCTTAGTGGGAATCGAACCCACAATCGAAATTGCGTTTTTTATTAAGATACAGTTCAACGCCACCACCATTTTTAGTGGGTAAAATAAAACTTTTTAAACTTTATTACAGTTACTTACAACTCCACCTAATAAAAGTGCCAAAAATAAAGTTCTTCCGTACAATATTAAAGAAGGAAAATTTAATCCCTAACGCTGGTCATATTTGCACATGACCGCTCTTTTGCTATTCCCAGCTTTTCACGAACAAGCTATCTACGGTCCGGTGAGCGATATGTACCATTCGTTGCTCAGTGACATGCGACTTTTGAAGTATTTCCTATTTCCTATTGTAGTTATGGAATGTAGCACGTTTTACAATTTTTCAATAAAATATTTCATTTAGTTTTTAATGTTTTTGAATAGGTATATTAAATATTAATTTTGTATATATTATTATATTAGTGGAGAATGGAAATGTTAAAAGAGAACACAGTGAACTAGGTTCTCTACTCCCCACTGCTTACCCTGCTATATGCGCGATGCAGCGCGAAGCTAAAAAAAATTAATGCATGAAGCAAAAACTTTGTATCCCTTTTTATGAAAACTACGGATGGAGGGGCATGAAACTTGGTATACTTATAGTTTAAATATCGAAGATCACACCTATAGTTTATATAATCTTTTTAAAATAATGCAAAATATATTAAATTAATAACATAAATGTTACATATACTACCATGGCTTGACATCCAGGCAGCACGTTGTCAACTTGTCAACGGGGACACTAGTATCGTAAAAATAATATATGTACGTCTTTAATTACAATTAACATAAGACTATTTTCGTTTCCCTGGTTTGGTTAGACGGTAGATTTCACGGAGATCTTACGGAGTAATAATGTCTTATAAAATATTGGTTTTCTGCACATCTTCTTCATATTCTCCGATACTATTTTAACGGGATTTTATTTTTTTCATCTTCACGCTATATTCCATATAGCAGGGTAGGCAGAGGGAACCTGAGAACCTAATGTTAAGACACTCCGTTCCCCACTTTCCGCTGAATTGAGGCATTGCTTGCCGAGTGGCGGAACTCAACAACGCGCTTTACCTTGTTACCAAACCCAGTAAATGAAAATATTCACTATTACATTTCCTAGAGTGGGAATCTAACCCAAAACCTATATCACTTTCTTACCAATTATTTGTATTTATTACCAATATTCTATATAACTTTCTTAATATTAATTATACGTAGAGAAAATGACATTTTTTAAATTTTTCTCAGAATAGCATTCACAGAGAGAATTTTGTGTCAATACGAAATGAAATCAGGGATATTGCGTGTTGTAGAAATCAGGCCTACTTTTTGTTTTAACAGACGAAATATAAAAATTTTGATAATTAATTAATCTAACGCTATTAAAAAAATACAAAAAAAATATATAAATCAAAGTAAGTGTTATGGGATGGGATAATACGGCAATTTGAAATAAACTTGTTTGATTCCCTAAAATCGCCTAAAGGCTTCTAAGGATATTTTTAAGCCACTAGACCTTTTCCTAAGTCAGAAAAAAGAAAAGTTTTTTGTTGTATGGTATGTGAAGTCAATGTTAGGTAAATTTTAATAGAAGCGGTATAAATACTTGATATATTTTTAACATATTTGTATGTTTGTGAATTCCCTGTTTATTTTTTTAACTTTAACTTCACGCTGTATCCCGTATATAGCAGGGTAGGCAGAGGGAACCAGAAAACCTAGTGTTAAGACACTCCATTCTTCTGTTTATTTTAGGGATAGTTTATCAACTATTGCAGAATATCCATAATAGTAGACACATTTTTTATTTTTATTTTTATTTTTTTTTTTACTTCACGCTGTAACCCGCATATAGCAGGGTAGGCAGAGGGAACCAGAGAACCTAGTGTTAAGACACTCCATTATCTTTCAACAATTCCGTTCCCCACTTTCCGCCGAATTGAGGCATTGCGTGTTGAGTGGCGGAACTCGACTCTGCGCCACGACAGGCGTTAGGAATAGTTGATAAGTAGACACATTTTTAGTTAAATAAATTTTAGATTGAAAAATAGAAAAACTTTAGATGTCTTCGTGACACATCGAGGTGTGTCTTACTGCTCAATAGTCATAAATCCGAGGCGAGGAAGAAATGTTTATACTTAAAATATATCTATTTTATTTACCGACTACTTGTCACATATAACTTCGTTTACGTTTATTTGCTACGTCCATAGTAAAGAGGACGCAAAATGACTATCAGGCCAAAAGAAATAATTCAGACTTTTTTTAGTTTGCAGTTTTCTTACGGTATAACTGGTCTTTTAAAATTAAAATTCAAAATATCTTTACTAAAATAGATTTTTGCAAACACTTTTAAGTCTTACACTAGTATTCATTTTACTATCTTTTTTTTATGGAACACGGATGGCAAACGAGCAGGAGGACCTAACGTACGAGAAGGAGGATGGTAAGTGGTTACCTTCGCCCATGAACATCTACAACACCAGAGATGTTGTAGATGCGTTGCCAACTTAGAGGATACAGATGGAAGAGGAGGACAACGTAGTAGTCCGCTATCGGAACCACCACATTTTGGGGACGGATAGGTGAGAAAGGGGAAAACCTGGCTTACATGCCGTCGAACCGGAACACATCATAAGATATTTGGCGGTTTGTCTTCGACACAATAGTGGTCGCGAGCCAGATGGAGGACGAACCTCCTACCACCAAAGTACTGGGATACCCACCTCTTACGCGACGCTACCCAGTGGCGGAGAGGAATGGTACTCTAACCCCGTCCCCTCACAGGCAAAACTTATACTAGACTATCTTATACTAGTATTACTTTTCATATATCTATTTTTTGCGGGGACTACAAAATCTAAAATCCCGTTAATTTCCATGCTGGTAAGAATTTTGAGAAATTTAATATTAATGCTCACCTACACTCCCCGTGAAAATTAAATATCAAAATTTCAGTAGTTTCGTCAGACCCTAAGTAAAGCAAGCGTTTTATAAAAAAAACAACAGATTTTCGCCTTTCGCCTGTCGTGACGCAGAGGCACAAGGGTGCGACTGTAAACGCAACACGCTGTGGGTTCAATTCCCACTCCAGGAAATGTAAATTTAGTATTTTCATTTCTTGGGTTTGGTAACAAGGCAAAGCGCGGCGTTGAGTTCCGACACTCAACACGCAATGCCTCAATTCGGCGGAAAATGGGGAACGGAATTGTTGAATGAGAATATAGTGTCTTAACACTAGGTTCTCTGGTTCCCTCTGCCTACCCTGCTATATGCGTGAAGTTAAAAAAAAATACAGATTTTCACATAAAGAGATGACCGATAATAAGTATTTTATTCTTACGTACGTGTAAGTAAAATTACATAATGCCAAAAAGTATTATATAAATATAATATTCTAAATATAACAGAAAAAGTTTCATCTTTTGAACGACATACACAAAGTTCCCGTTTTAATTTTAATCTGGTCGCCCCAGCTAATCCTGAAAGCGAGTTGCAAACATTGACAGGACTTTCAAAGTGACGAAGGCAATATTCGTTAAATATTTTTTTATAAATGTCATTCTCATATATTTAGGTATATTAAGAAAAGAATAAAAAAGATTTTTATTTGTATAATAGTTATTCTTTTAATGAAATCTTTCTGAAATTGTTACTCATCATAGTAAATAACATTATTTTAAACAAATTAGTAATCACGCTTTATCCCTAGCGAGGTAGTCGGAGAGAACGGAGCGCCAAACGCTACGGTCCCTGTATACCTCTTTCGCCACGTCCACAGTCATTAACCTCTTCATGAATGCCCTCCGGGGGGTCCTCTTGCTTTTTACGTGAACTTCCTCTCGAACTCGTACTTTACGCGTCATCGTGACATCTAGCACCTCCGTACTGCAGTTTCTGCCTATTTCAGGATATTGGAGTCTGGTCCAAGCATTACTAAGAAAGGTATATATTTAAAAAAAAATCATTATTTTCTTTAAAAATGGAAGAAAATTCTTATTTGCTGTTGTTTTTTTTTATCATTTACAAATAACTAATAGAATTATCAAAATCAATAACATATTCGATTAATCACTTATTAATGATTAAAGTTTATTCGAAAACAATATTCCTATGCAGAACGTTAACTGATTCATAATCAATCTTCTGACATTGAAGTTTCTTTTGAAGTTCACTCCATTGTGACCGTAATATCTAAATTACATTATGAGAATAAAGCAAATATTGATTGATGTGCTTTTATTACTTGTATCATAACCTAGTAGGATAGATATTCTTTACCACGTAGTAGAGTTGATAGAGAGAACGTAGTGCTAAGACACTCCGTTCTTCACTTTCTTTCGCCTTAACAAATCATAGAGATTTTCTTCCAGCCCTTATTCCATTATCGGGTATCTTTACTTTTCTGCGCCAAGACATGCGATCTTTCGTGCGATCTTGGGTTGTCGGTTCAAGCAATTGGGTTTCGCGTCGCATGAGGGGTACGCCCTAGTATTTTTACACGGTTTCATAGTCTTGTGCTTTCATGTAAGGAGAAAATGTTTTGGCTCTCAATTTTACGGCCTGTTGCCACCTGACGCAAATGCAGTAACTCTTTTAAAGAGGCAGCATCATTTACTATGGGAAATAAATTAGTTTGGAACCAATTAATCTTGTTTTTAAAATATCTAACAATATTCTTCCAATGACATAAATATGAAATCATAGAGATTAATAAAATAATTATTACTTATACTAAAATATGTTTGACGTACACTTTTGTAAAAGTGCTCAAAAACGTTTTTGAGACGTCATTCATTTTTATTCGTCGATAAAAAGTGTAATAAAGCTGTAGATCAATAAAACAATGTTAATACTTTGCTAGATTTCCTTTGTGAGATGTATGAAGACTGACTTCAAAGCAAACGAAGCAAATATATGGAAATCGGCTATCTATTTCCAGTCAGCCTCTTTGTTCACTGTTTTGGGTACTGATTGAAGAGATTTTATTTATTAAGGTACTAAAGATTTGCAATTAATGTTTTTTTTATTAGCTTAATATATCCTGCAACGCTTGTCGTGACGCAAAGGCACAAGCGTGCGACTGTAAGCGCGACAGGTTGTGGGTTCGATTCCCACTCCAGGAAACGGAATTTTTCATTTTCTGGCTTTAGTAACAAGGCAAAGCGCGACGTTGAGTTCCGCCGCTCAACATGCAATGCCTCAATTCGGCGGAAAGTGGGGAACAGAGTGTCTTAACACTAGGTTCCCTCTGCCTACCCTGCTATATGCGGGATACAGCGTGAAGTTATGTATGTATGTATGTGTTAAATATTAAAACTATTAAAACTTGCTTTATTTGTGGATTGAAGAAAAGACCAAATAAAAGAATTTCATGTCAATGTGGCCCATTCCGGCCATTTTAATCACACATCTTTATTTTATTTGAACTTTATATACTTTATATTTTTTTTGAAATTTGAATATGAATAAAGCTTTTTTTTTCATTTTTTCACAGTATGTAACATAATATATAGAATAAAATTATGTTTATATAAGATACTGTGCACATTCGCTCCACATTAGATTTTTTAAAATATCTACTTGAGTCAAAAATACTAAAATCTCAAAGGTCCATAATAATGTATATCACGTGTCAGGCATCGAATAATTATTCCATTTCCTTAAGTAAGGCAGGAAACTTTTTATCAATTGCCTTCATTAAGTGTTACAGGTAAAAGCTTTTTGCAAGTTAAACTATTGTTTTTACGCATACCTCATTGAGGTGCAGAAAGTAGAGACCATAGAGACTCCTTATTCGTTTTCTGCCAATTTTAGAGACACTAAATGTTGGGTGGCGGAACTCAACGCCGGCATTTGTTTTACTATATATTAACTAACCAAATGGTAACAATTTATATCTAAATATGTTTCTCAAATCTAAATATACCTTTTTATGATTTGGAAGCGTTGGTTGATGAGTAGAAGACATCTCTCTTACAGATACTGATACTCGATTTTTGTGACATAGGTTTTCATCTCATGTATTTTTAAGTGCAATACATAATATAATGATTTTCAGTGATCGAACCCACAACCTTACAGCTGAGCTATAATAGCGTCTAATTTGATAATATTAGATAAAGATTAATAAGTGGTAAGAATATCTTTGGGACAGCTCGGTTGACCTTACAAATTACAGTGTCGATGTCGATGACACTAGGATGTACGTCACGTACAAAGTATGACCCTAAAGGACTTTGTGTACCTCCCTAATGAATAAATTCTATAGTTTATTCTCTATAATTCAAACCTTTCGACGATTCACATACGGACATTTGAAATTAATTTAAATTAAATTTATTATAAGGTTAATTATAATTTTAACAAAAAAAAAACAATTTCAAATAAAATGTACTAAAAAGAAAAATTATTATGAATAGCTCATTATATCGTAAATAAAATTAATTAGGATCACATTAGAATCAGAAGAAGAACTATTAGCTATGATATAAAAAAGATTCATCGAAATTAGTTCCGTCAGTAAAAAGTTATGCGGTAACACAAAAATACAGTTGAATTTCTTTTTTCCTACGTCGGTTATAAATTAGTAAAAGCATAAACGGTACTGGAAGGAAAGCAATCCTAAGACTAACGAATAACATCAACGAAGGCTTGTAAAAGCACGTGTAAGGCATAAAATTAATGATAAATAAGTTGATTTCCGAAATAATTTACACAATGATGAGTAAAATAATGACTTTTGTTTATTTGATAGTGTTATAATGACTGTTTAGCATGTAGTAAATATAATATTTCGCTCATCTCTTGACAGCGAAGCACTCAGCATTTAACATTTATTTTTAACCGTTTAAAAAAAATGAAGAAGTTATCATTCGACTGTATTTATTATGTGCGTATAAATTTTGACTCAGGGAACTAGTTCTAACGACTATTTTTTCATATGATAGCTAATGCCTCTGGCGTGGTTTCATTTATATTTAGTTAAGATTTGACGAGCAGTTTTTGAGTTATTCGTAATAATTTTACTTTTTAGTGCAGTTTATCAAATAATAAAGCAGTATTTTGAAATCATTTTCTTTCGTTTCTAAAGTTACCATATTAGCGTACTAGTATTGTCTGAATTTTATTTCTTGCAGCGATATGCACGTACTTGCAAAGTCAACTGAAAAATATGCTCAAGGCATTCCCTGTGGCAAAATAATAATATAAAATGCACTAGACTCCGCTAAGATATCTCCACATAAATATATATGTATGTATATGTCGGCGATATGTTGGTATATTGTTGTACAGGATCCATTTTCACAATTAAAATGCAGGCTTATAGGTCTTAGTTCATTTTCAGGATGGCTAAGTTATTTTATTACTTGATTTTATAATATTTATTACAAATATATTGTTTAATATTCAAAAACAACTTGATGCGTTGAATACAGAAATCGAAGAGTGTCAACTAAGTAAATCTTATAGTTTAATATACACAGTAACTTGTTTGGTGGGGGTTTCGTGAGAAACTTACAAAATAGACCTTAATAACATTTAAAAGGAATGTGAGCTTAAATTATAAGGGCTGTTTTCAAGTGCTTGAGGAATGTTAGCTTATCGACAAAAACTTACGAATATAAATGTTATTTTAAATAGTAAGTGGAGGCTGTCAACTCTATTTTAACTTATGGGAACACAACTAATGCAATACTCATGTTAATATAAATATTTAGAGAAATATTAAGTGGAGAGCTGTCAGCTCATAAAAATGCAATGCAGACGACAATATAAGTGTTACTCTAAACTGCGAACATTTTAAACATTTAACTAACTTAAACTAAAGGAAATACAAATCTTAAATATAATTAACAATTTTAAAATAATAAAATCATTACATATAGTATTGCGCCCATATATATATACATTACTACTGTATAATACTACCGCCACTTAAAACTGTGTCTGTCAAATTTGGTGAACAGAGTGTCTTGGTACTAGGTTCCAGTGGCGAGGGGTGAAAATTTTAGTTAGACAAGTCAGTAAATTTAGAGAATCCGGTACTTATGTATATATATTTTTTTAGGTGTCATACTTATATTTTAAAAATTAAGGCAAACCGGTGGGAACCGTGTTGTATGGACGATCCTCTGCTATGTTCTCTTTGACTGTCCTACTAATATGCAATAATCCGGAATAAAGCGTCAAGCTGCTTTTTTATGAAAAGTAATTTCATTCCCCACTGTTATAGGAACAAAATATTTATTGAATAGAAACGCGATGGTTGTGGATTCGAATCCTACTTAGGGCACCAAATATATTTAATTTATTTTTTAAATCTATATATTAATACGTGAAGGAAAAACTTAGGATCCCCTTTTACGAAAATTGTTTGGACGGAGGTGAACGAAACTTGGTACACTTATAGTTTATGTAGCGAAGGAGTGCACGACGATAACATCTTTTTAAAATAATGCATAAAAAATATATAAAATTAGTAAAATAAATTTTACATACTCTACTATGGTTGGATATGCGTGTTTATATAAAGTGACATAAACATTGATAGACAACGCGCTGTTAGCTCGCCAATGGGAACTCTAGTATTAACAATTACTTCTCACAAATAGCCATATTAAAAACATAACATTTGATTAACGCATATCATCGTCCATTAATTTCACGATTCCTTTTATAAGAAGGCAAAAACGGATAAAACAGGAAATCGTATATCCCGTTTTAAGCATCCACCGGCTGTTTACTTAGGAAAATGACTTCTTTTGTTTGCTCATGTATATTGAAAAAATGACATATGTATAATAAGTTCTTTTGATTTTGGTTTTTGCTATTATTAGGTATTCGATTTATGAATAAATTACTTGTTATTTATGAGGAGTGCGACTGTAAACGTGACAGGTTGTGGGTTCGATTCCCACTCCAGGAAATGTAAAACTGTAGTATTTTCATTTACATGGCAAAGCGTGGCGTTGAGCTCCGCCACCTCAGCACGCAAAGCTTCAGTTCGGCGGAAAGTGGGGAACGGAGTGTCTTAACACTAGGTTCCCTCTGCCTATCCTGCTATATGCGAGACACAGCGTGAAGCTATGTATGTATGTATGTGTCTATCTATCAAAAATAAGACACAAAGAATAATATCGTGAAAAAAAAAACCGAATTAATTATCAAATACATCACATAAAGGCATTTTGCTATACCAACTAGTGTTTGTGATATTTTTACGAATCGCTGAAAGACTGATAGACAGCGCTTACAAACATCAATTCATGTCCAAAATTAGTTTAGTAACTTTGTTATTTGTTGTAGTTCGTGTCGCGTAAACAACGTAATATTTAAGTAGAACATTTATTTTGATCTATTGTTTTTTCTTGGTTTATTTTCGTCTTATTCTTCTTCGTTAAAAAAATTAAATGCTCAAATGATGTTTTGTCAGTGTTTAGCCACGTCGACTGCATTTTCTGTTGCCACAATGAGATATTCGTTTGAGCAAGTGAATTGCGAGTACATTGTCGTCTAGAGAAAGTGAAATATTATTGAATTAGTTTATAACAGATACTAAAAGGAACATACTTATAATTAATACATTACATTACATAGCGCCACGCTGTATCCCGCATATAGCAGGGTAGGCAGAGGGAACCTAATGTTAAGACACTCCGTTCCCCACCTTCCGCCGAATTAAGGCATAACGTGCTGAGTGGCGGAACTCAACGCCGTGCTTTGCCCTGTTACAATACCCTGGAAATGAAAAAATCCTTTTCCTGGAGTGGGAATCAAATCAAACCCACAACCTGTCGCGTTTCCAGTCACACGCTTGTACCTCTGCGCCACGACACGCGTCACGTCAGGCGTATTAATTAATAAAATATTGTATTTTCATTCAAACAGTTACACAAAGAAAGCAATTCGGGCGGTAAAATAGCGTTGTAAGATGAGTTCAAATAGCGTAAGTAATTTTACTTTGAAATAACACACACATTTACTTTGAAATGACAAAAGTGATGCATATATAATAAAAGCGTGTTAAAAAGTCAATTTTCTTTTTAAATCCACGCACTGTTGGCTTGGAATATATTTCCCTATATTTGAATAGTAAAGAGTGGCTGTAGATTTCAGCTTCTACGGAAGGCGGTGAAAAAAACGGTAACTTTTAAAACGTTTGAATTTTGGGAACTATTTACTATGAAATTTCAAAATTTAACTAATTTTAGTTTTACAAAACAATTAAAGGAATATAAATATGCATGCACATACACATGTAAACACACAAACACAAATACACACACACACACACACACACTTTGTTACTATTAAGTTATATGTATTATGTTATATATTATATACATGTTATGTATTATGTTATTGTTAAGCCATCGGAGAAGCGAGACATTCCCAACACATGTGTCTTAGACTACTTACTGGGAGATCGCGGCTGCTCAATTTGTAAAATATTTTTTGAATAAATATCTTTTTATCTTTTTTTTTTAAATAAATTCATAGCAATAATTTATTCGATTAACTTAAACAACGAGACAAAATCTATATATACTTATACTTTGCAATAAGCAGTAATATGTGATTAAGAATTTGACAAAAAAGAAAACTGACTTCAAATAAAATGCACTAAAAAATAAAACTGTTACGAATAACTCAAAAACTCATTAGATCTTAACTAAATGGAACTACATCAAGAATCACTAGCTATCTTATAAAAAAAGAAGCATCAAAATTGGTTCACTCATTAAAAACATATGCTGTAACATACATAAAAACGAAACAATCGAATTGAGATCGACAGTCGATCTTTTTCGGAAGTCGTTTAATAATTACTAGTGTCCCCATTGACGCGTTAACAACGCGTTCTGTTTAGCAATGTATATGTCACTTTATATAAACATGGATGTCAAACCATGGTAGTATGTGTGACATTTATTTTATTAATTTAATATACTTTAAATGCATTATTTCAAAAAAATATTAGCATTCTGCACTCCTGCTCTATATAAACTATAAGTGTGCCAAGTTTCATGCTCCTCCGTCCGCGTAATTTTCGTAAAAAGGGATCCAAAGTTTTTGCTTCACTTATTTATATATACATAGATATACTGCGATGAACCAAATTATAAAATGGCACATTTTATTTAAACACGTGTACATATTTCTGTCCATTTTGCTCGCATAATGTTCATAATCCTCTTTAACAAAGGCGTCGAATACAAAGCCGCTTGAATGACATATCGATATTACGTTCGTTTTGTATGCAAATCTTTTTATAATTGTCCGGTATTGATTGCAGATTAACACGTAATTAGTTATTTAACATTTTACACCTGTGATGTGAATAAAATTTGATATTTTCATTGTATTTTAATAGAAATGTGAGTTTAAAATCGCACATTTTTGACTTTGAAAGTCAATAAGTAAAATTTTATCAATAAAAAAGAAAATGTGCTAAAAGTACAATTATTACGAAAATTTCAAAAACTACTTGTCAGATCTTAACGCCTGTCGTGGCGCAGAGGCACAAGCGTGCGACTGTAAACGCGACAGGTTGCGGGCTCGATTCCAACTCCAGGAAGTGAAATTTTTCATTTCCTGGGTTTGGTAACAAGGCAGAACACGGCGTTGAGTTGCGCCACTCAGCACGCAATGCCTTAATTCGGGAACGGAATGTCTTAACACTAGGTTCCCTCTGCCTACCCTGCTATATGCGGGATACAGCGTGAAGTTAAAAAAAAAATAAAAATAAATAAAAGTAAATATTTATTTTATTGTATTTTCATAACGGCATTGCGGCGCACTTTTTTGACATAAAGTTATATTAAAGTTTACTGCTTCCACGTGTGTAAATTTGAAGTAAGTACTTCGTCTAGGGCGTGGTTACAATTATCATCTTAGACCTTAAACCTGTGTGATGAGTGAGTACTTTAATAACTGATTCTTAATATATTTACGTCATTATTTATAAATTCTTTATTGCACAAAATTTAAAAATAAATATGACCACAGAAGGCTTGCTTATCACGAGTAAACATTATTTACCAGCCAAACTTGTTATACATTTTTGCTACTAAATTTTATTGACCGGCAACACGCCTGTAGCTCCTCTGGAGTCGTGTGATCACGTGTCAGATGACCAGAACGCACGTTTGCCTTGTCTCTTCTATATAATAAATATCTGTGTATTTAATGATTGATTACATTTAAATTATTTTCATATTTTCATTTCTATTTGATATTTGACGTTGAGTTTACTCATTCAACAAGCAATGTCCCAAAATCGGGCGAAAGTGGCCAAAACCAAAAAAAACCAAAGTGCCTTACCACTAGTTCTCTCAGACTTTTTTGTTGTGCAGGATAAAACGTGAAGCTGAAAAAGAAACTTATGTATTATATCTGTGGCTTGAAACAAAATAACTATGTTTAAATTATTCAAACACATTAAATTATATAAATTATATTCGAGAAGCTTGTTTACAAAAGTTTGCCCATTAAACTAAGTCTAGGTGTGCTTGCGTTGAAATTGTGATATAGGATACGCTATCATGGCGAAGTGGGACAGCGTTTGCCTGAAAACGTGATTAGTTGTGGGTTCGATTCTTACTCGCAGGAGTAATTGTATTAAAATCATTTTTCAGCTTTGGTAACACTAAGTGAAAGTGGAGGAATGCGGAGAGTATTGACACTAGGATCTCTCTGATTTTTTTTTGTATGGATAACGGATGGCAAACGAGCAGAAGGACCACCTGACGGTAAGTGGTTACCTTCGCCCATGAACATCTACAACACCAGAGATGTTGTAGATGCGTTGCCAACCTAGAGGATACAGATGGAAGGGGAGGACAATGTAGTCGTCCGCTATCGGAACCACCACATTTTGGGGAAAGGATGGGTGGGAAAGGCGAAAACCAGGTTTACATGCCATCGAACCGGAACACATCATAAGATATTTGGCGGTTACTTTGCTATTACTTTGCTCTGCAAAAAAAGCGTGAGGCTGTAAAAAATAAAGTAAGGATTGACTTACTGGATAAACTACATATTCAAATGTACCAGAGCTACTAATTAAATTCAAGGAAAAACTGTTACAAGGGTAGAAAATAAAAAAGGTGCTCTAAATATTTTCATCATGCAAAATAATACCATCTTTTAGAGTAAGAAAATTAACTTTTCTCTTAGTTATGTTGCCTGCAATGGAGTAATGAAGTTGGAGGAGAATACAAAATTATGTTTTGTTTATATTTTTCTTAGAACACTGAAAACTTTAACATAATTTTCAATTCCGCTCTTTAAAATGTTTACAATTAAAAATATATTTATATATATTATTAATAAGAAGCAAAAATCACCTAAAACCCTCTTTGAAGCGTATTAATGTCCTACAGAAGAAACTTCTTAGAATACATGTATTCACCTTGCGGGTGCCCCTCGCTTTCAGAGAGAGAAGTTTGGAGAGTGCCTGGAACTTACTACCCAACGTATAGGTTTAAAAAACCCCTTTAATATGCGCATTAACGTTTACCTCCACTATCTGCGATCTTCTCTCTACCTCACCTAATTTGTAAAGCTCCTATTAGTGCGACCTTCGAAATACGTGCAAGAAATGAACTGATAATAGTTCTATTCAGCCCGAGATATTTTAGTACTTAATCTACTTATCATACTATTTTGAATTCTTGAGTAGAATAGAAGAAGAAGAAGGCTCGAAATTCTCTTTTACACCAAAAAATGTGGAATATATGTAAAAAAAAATAATAATTCGTTCAAGCGTTTACGTTTCTTCGGCTTAATGGTTCTATTAGTGTCTATTATACACACGATTGTGATAAAAACGAGTTGTTAAATAAATAAATATGAAATTATTTCGTTTTGTCGATATAATCAAAAATATTTTTTTTAGAAGTTGCGTGGGCTATTTTTTATTACTAACGATTTAATTATAATCTAAGGCCTGTCGTGGCGCAGAGGCACAAGCGTGTGACTGTTAACACGACAGGTTGTGAGTTCCATTCCTACAGCAGGAAATGAAAATATTTAATAATATTATATTTAATATTTTCATTTCCTCGCTCTAGTATTGTTACTAGAGCAAAGCAAGGCAAGGTAAAGCGCGATATTGAATTCCACCACTTAGCACGCAATGCCTCATTTCGGAGAGAAAAATGGGTAACAAAAATATTAAAAGGGAAATGGAGTGTCTTAACATTAGGTTCTTAGGTTCCTTCTGCCTACAGTGCTATGTGCGGGATACAGCGTGAAGCTAAAAAAAAAGAATACATACATACATACGTAGCTTCATGCTGTATTCCGCATATAGCAGGGTAGGCAGAGGGAAACTAGTGTTAAGACACTCCGTTTCCCACTTTCCGCCGAATTGAGGCATTGCGTGCTGAGTGGTGGAACTGAACGCTTTGCCTTATTACCAAACCCAGGAAATAAAAAATTCCATTTCCTGGAGTGAGAATCGAACCCACAATCTCTTGCGTTTACAGTCGCACGCTTGTGCCTCTGCGCCACGACAAGCGTTAAAAGAAAAATAATAATAACGGAGGTTTTTATCTTTCGCTGTAAAAGATCCTGTGTTGGCACTTCGTCCACTCCACTCGAGGTTCTTTTGCTTACATTGCTATGTGGGGAAAAAGGGAAGTTGCTATTAAAATTTCATATGTACATAATTATAACTTTTAATTTTATTTACATTATATTCACTAAAAATATGTTTAATATGCTTCAATTTTTACAATAGATAGACGTTAGAAATATTTCTTAATTCAAAGTTAATTCAAAAAATATACTAATAAAATAGCATAAAAACGTAATTATAATTATATGCAATTTCACATTTTTTTATAAGTTTAAGCACTATTTTTTAAGTCTTGAAAAAAAAATGGTCATAAAATCTAGTAACTTTACGCATCTGATATTAGTAATTACACTATAATCGCTCCAGCGCTACATCGTCGAGGGTGCCCACCGCCCTTGACTCCACGACGCGCATTGCAGGCCGCCGTCGAGGTCCATGGAAGATTGGGGTGTTCCCATGGTCTCGGCTAGTGGCGGTCGAGGAGGAGCACTGTGAGGTTTTAGTGGCTATACAGACAATATCTGCTATTCCGGAGTCCCACATAACCCATCCGAGTCCTCAATCGGCCGGGTATCCGTAACGGATTTCCTCACGAAAAAAGGGTAATTACACTATTATACTTAACACTAGATTTACGGGTATCGTAACCCGTTAAATTGAATGATTATCGTAAAAATAGGTATAACATACAACATATAGAAATACTAAAATAAGTGTTTCGGAGGAAACGAATGGAAATATATATTCGGTGCATTATATCATTAAAAACCAATTTATAATATCTTAAGAATAACATTTACACGTCCGGAATTTTAAGGCATGAAATCGAAAACCCGTCAAATTGACGGGTTCCGTAAATCTAGTGCTAAAGAAACTACTAATACAGCTAAATATAGTTATATTTTACATTGACTAGCTTTTGCATCTTACAATTTTTTGGTTATCTACATAAAGTATAAACAAATGCTCTGGTGATACAAAGCACGGGGTTGAGTTCCGCTACTTAGTGTTACTTAATGTCTCGATTTTGGATAGTGGAGAACGGAGTGTCTTGACACCAGGTTCTCTTTAACTACCCTGCTATGGACAATAAAGCGTGCAGCTGTACATGTATCACTTAGTAAAGTATTAAAACGCTGTCTTATACTAACTTAAATAATGATTTAGAAAACATATATATTTACATTATATGTCTATTTTTATAATCTAATAGAAATAAATAAAATTTATTATTTAATTTATAATCTATGGGATATCGACGGCTCATAGAAACCATTTTAAAAGCTTTTAGTACTATAATTTACTTAGTTTGCTAATTTTCTTTTGCCTACTTATTAATTATATTTAAAAAAAAAATATTAAAAAATTAGAAAATAAATATATAAATAAGTTGGGAAAAACGGAAATGTTAAAAGAGAACGGAGTATCATAACACTAGGGACTCCGGTTCCCTCTGCCTACCCTGATATATGCGGGATACAGTGTGAAGCTAAACAAAGACAATAAAATTAAATTTATAAATTAGATACTTTCGATTTCTAAATATTGCTATGAGACGTCGTTATATTACAAGGTAATCTAAATTATTTTATTATTATTATTTAATTTAAATTAAATCTAATGCTTATCATATATTATTTTTTATTACAAATTACTTAGGCATTCCACTAGCAATATGTTACAATAACTACATACATTTAAAAATAACATATATATTACTAACTCCGTGAAAAATTATCAAGAGGCAACAAGAAGCTCTCAGTGCTTACATCTTTAGCGTCTAAATTGGTTTCGGCGAGTTTCAAGCCATTTTCGCTTTCACAGCATTTGGGGAAGGGTGGCATGTTATCTGCTTTGAATACTAGGCATTTCCTGTAGTTCTCCTTCGTCCTTTCTTGATTATTGTTCGCAGTGGAGTGCGAACGATGCCTTCCTCAAAGATTCGATGAGCCGTTGTTTAAAAGGCGAATGCTGCTGTCGCGTCCCACGCTCGTCCTGTTGAAATATGTTTGTGTTTTTATATTGTTTTGCTTAAAATTTTATACGATATTTAATATAAGTTTATCATGACAGAGAACGGCGTTAATAAACAATATCTTGAATACTATATAACAATAATTGGACGGAAAGTGAAAATTACTTATAGAAATAAAATTTAAAAATGATCTAAAAATATACATAACCGATTTTATCAATTTATTCACGCCTAGCACTCCACATAAAATGAAATACAAGAACATTTTCTTTAATATCAATATTTTTTAAATATGTGATATTGATTTCTTTAAAAGTTTGTAATAAAGGGTTAAAAATCATTCAAACGTTAATTAAGATAAACGATTTAAATTGTCCTGAAAAATATGCTTTAATGATATATTTATTTTAAGAATGACTTAAAACTACATAAAAACAGTATCATATAAAACTAAAGCTTAAAATTGTCCTGAAAAACATATTTTTATGCATACATTACCGATTTATTAACTTATTCACGCCCACTTGCGAAAAACAACGCAAAAAATTATTTCTAATATATTTTTTTAAATGGCAAGAAACAGGGAAATGATTTCGTCCAGGTTCAAACACAAGGTTAAAAATGATTCAGCCGTAAATTAAGGTAAACGATAAAAGAAGAACTAATAAACGCCCTCAAAAATATGCATTACTGATTTATCAACTTATTCACGATTGCTTGTGAAAAACAACGCAAAAAAGTATATCACTAACAATTTTTGCAATTGACAAAAAAGGGGAAATGATTTCGTTCAAAGGTTAAAAATCATTCAGCCGTTAATTAAGATAAACGATTAACGATTGTTTTCATATCCACCCTTGTCATTTCCGTCATACAAGTAATCATTTTGTTTCATTATGGTGTTCGGTATTTTGCAAAGGACGGACAAAAGGGACGCAACAATTGAATTTACAATTCATAATTAAATTATGCAAACTTGGTGTTCTTGGTTCAATATAAATTGTGTGAAAACTGTTGCGGTGATGTATTAATTATTTGGTTTACAATCGTAAAATTGTTTTGCTATTAATTAAAACGTTAATGTTTGTATTTCGAATACGGATACCTGTCGTGGCGCAGAGGCACAAGCGTGCGACTGTAAATGCGGCAGGTTGTGGGTTCGATTCCCACTCCAGGAATGCAATTTTTCATTTCCTGGGTTTGGTAACAAGGCAAAGCGCGGCGTTGAGTTGAGAGGCGGAAAGTGGGGAACGGCGTATCTTAACACTAGGTTCCCACTGCCTACCCTGCCATATGCGGGTTACAGCATGAAGTTAAAAAAAAAGAATACGGATGAAAAGAGGATATGGGAGTTTTATTCCTAATGTCTTTCTGGCTATCCTGCTATATATTATGCTTGAATAAAACGTGAAATTAATTTGTAAAAATTAATGAGTTTATTTATTTATCTTTACAATACTTTTGGATTTTGTGAATATAAAAGTAGTTGGCGGCAAGAAAGGTAAGGGGAGACCTCGGTTGACCTTCGAAAACACAGTATCAATGATACTGGAGGAAGGTCACGTAGAAAGCATGAGGACCCCCCTGGAGCATTCATGAAGAGGTTAATGACTGTGGACGAGGCGAAAGAGGTATGCAGGGACCGTAGCGTTTGGCGCTCCGTTCTCTCTGACTACCCCGCTAGGGATAAAGCGTGAAGTTAAGTAAGTAAGTAAAAGTAGTTGACAGGATATATATGTCCTGGTTGCCTTGAATCAATTAATATAAAAAAACACCTTCAAACCTTCACTTGTATGGTGTGATAGAGAATATCTGTAGGGCAAGCACGAAAACCAGCGACAAAGTATTCGTATCGTTATCGAAATTACTTTAGTTCCTCTTATGTACAGTAGGGGCGCTTTTCAATTCCCATATGAATTCTTTTGATAACGATTCGAATACTTTGTCGCAAATTTCGTGCTTGCCCTACTGACCTTGCCCCTGACGAATAAAAAAGAAAAAAAAAAGTCCCGCTGAGTTTCTTGCGCCGGTTCTTCTCAGGTCTGAGGCATTAAATTTAGTGAACCGGTGGTAAATTATTTGACGTTGAAAAATGAAGCCTATAACTTCTTATTTTGAATAAAATTATTTGACTTTGACTTTGACTTTGTTCGCCACTTTCTGCCCGAATTCAAAAGATTTTGTGACTAGCGGAATTCGACACCGATATGTCTTGCCAGTGTAGGATAGTCAAAATATTATTTAAGTATAATCCCCCGAGTGAATATCGTAATCAATAAATAATTTAGAAAATATTTTAATGAAGAAATTCAGTAAATTGCATGATAACAAAGTTTTGCTAGTTTTAAGCTAAAATTCCTTTAGCAAGTGAGCTGCAGCCACATTCTCAATATTGTTTAAAGTTGGCATACTTGCAAGTGTTTTGGAATAAAAAAAATAATTTTGTTATTTTTATTAAGTTTTTTTTATTATTAAAGAGAAAATAGTGTCGCCTAGTGACTCCCAGTGACGCTTGTCGTGGCGCAGAGGCACAAGCGTGCGACTGCAAATGCGACAGGTTGTGGGTTCGATTCCCACACACGATGGGATAATTTCTTTATTTATAAATATTAATTTTGTAATTATTATTAATAATTAATTGAAATGATTAAATGTTAATAATAGTTACAATATTTTCGGATTATCTTGAACCTATATTCTTTTTGTCTAACCTGTTATGGTGTATAAAGCGTGCAGCTATAAAAAAGACACAAAACACTATATAAGGACTTTTTTTTCATAATCTAGCTAGAAAAATAGGAAATCAAATAAATAATAACACAATACACTCACGTCCTTGGCACCATACTGATATTAGTTTTTCTGCTAGAATGTAGGCGTCTCGATGTGGATAATGAAAGCGATCCACGAGTCCCGTGCGTAGACCCGCTACGGCAGAGTAGGTATCTAAAATAGATAATAAATTATATATTAAAATATAATAATTAAAAAACTACTTCACGCTGTATCAGGGCAGGCAGAGCGAACCCGAGAACTTAGTGTTAAGACACTCCGTTCTCTTTTATCAATTCCGTTCCCCACTTTTCACATATGCATAGATACTTTGAACGTCCAGCTATGATTTTCATATACATCCTTGCATATGACAGTTATAGATTGGTGTCCATTCGAAAAAATGTTTTTCTTGGGTCTATTCTAGTAACATCTAGTGACTGTTGTGGGCGTAAAGTATATTACGGGAGAACATGAAGTTAAGTTTGTTATTCGTCAATCTGATGTTCTGGTGCGGACGACCAGCTTAACGGGAAAATAATTTAAGCGAGTTTCTTTTAGTTTCTATAATTGGCTAAATTATTATTTAATAGATTTTTTAGATATTTTAATGACGGCGCTTAATTTTAAATTCTAAAATATGAATAAAGTTCGATTTGACTGTATCAGATATAATTTTGAGTTCCAATTCAACCCGGGGTAGTTTGTAGTAAAATAATTTCTCAATCTAGTCTTTTCTATATATTTACAAACTACACATAGCCTGAAGATAAAACACAGCAATATTTTTTACAGTATTAACAGTATTTAAAAATTATATTAAAAAAGTATAAAAAAATGTATTTTTCGAACAAAATGCTTGTAACTTTTTAATTGCGCTTGAATCTGGACAACGACTTGTCTCATCATTTAATATTAAAAATTTATAACGGTACATATTTAATAATATAAAAGATTAAAAGAATGTTTCATATTAAAATTGATTTGATATTTAACTTTTGGGAACAGTTGTCTAGTTGAAAAATTCAGTTGTTCAGTATATTACAATATATAAAAAGAGACTATTTAGGTTATTACGACGCAGTGGGAAAACGTTGTTCGTTCGATTCTCCATGTAGGGAAAGACTATTTTTAAATGATTTTTATTTATTCTCTTTGACAAGATAAAGCGCGGCGTTTAGCTCCGCCACTTAACACGCAATGTCCCAAATTCGATGAAGACCGGGGTCTCTTGACATTGAAATATTTTGCTTTTAAATCGATTTTCATTATATTCGACATAAACCAAACTAAGACAGAAAGAAAGGAAAGGAAATTCCTGAAAATATATTTTTTTTGTTATAAATTGATTTATAAGATTTATAAAAGAGAAAGCGTGACGTTCAGTTCCGTCACTAACTAAACTAAATAATATGTCTTGTGACTTCGTCTCTTAACATGTCAATGTCTGGTATTCGGGCTGTCCAGGCAGAACGAAGTGTCTTAACACTAGGTTTTCTTTAACAACCCTGCTTTTTTTTATAAAATTTATTGTTGTCGTAAAATGTTCAATGTATTTCAAATAACTTGTTTATTACTAAGGTCTAGTATAAAAGTAAATCGTAAGTTAGCAAAATTCAATTTCGGTCTAAAGCCGTGAACGAGACGATTTTCAGGCGCTTATATGGTTTAAGCTGGCTCAAGATAATATGAAATGAATTGAAGAATATAAAATATATATTTCAAAACACATTAAGATTCTAACAAAAAAAGAAAATTGACTTTAAATAGAATGCACAAAAAAGTAAAATTATAACCAATTAAAAAAGTATTTGTCAGATCTTAGCTAAGTTTAAATGGGTCCACATCAGAAGTATTAGCTATCATATATAATAAGAATCATCAAAATTTACCCAGTAAAAATTCTCAACAGTAAGAATGTAGAATTACTTTTTTTAAAGTTGTTTAAAAATTTAAATATCTTAGCCATTACTGTAAACACGATAGTTACACAATGAAACACTATGGTTTGATCCATGTTTGTAGGAACATACATATTATTTTCATTTCTACGCTCTGGTAGGCTATATTACAATGTTGTGTTCCGCCACTCAATAAGTGTCTTGTTGCGTGCGGAAAATGAAGAACGAACACAACACTGTGTTGTGTGCCGAACTGCTGCTGTTAAAATATTCTAAAAAATATTAAACTTTATTTTATAAATGTTTGAGTTCACTTCAACAATTTAAAGTTAGGGTTAAGAACATATTATTGAAAAAAAATATATTATTCTGTCCAAGAATACTATAATGATGTCAATGTGTGGAATTAAATGCTGTTGACGCTCACCCGGGAGGCTCATCATGGTTGTATGTTTATTGTAAAAATTTTATTTAAAAAGAGCAACTGTTGAGTTTCTTGCCGGCTCTTCTCAGCAGAACTGCCTTCCGAGCCGGTGGTAGCTTCCGTTAGGACTGACACGACTGACACTTTTGTAAATTGACGAATCGAAAGTGCTTGTAATAGCCTACTTGAATAAAGAATATTTTGATTTTGATTGCGTATTAAGTGGCGGATTTCAACGCCGTGCTACTATTATAAATAACACATCCATATTAAGTATTATTATAATTTATTTCTAGATAAGTATATATTTAAACCTTTTGACAGTTCGACCGAGGGGACTGTTGAGGTATGAAATGGGTGTCGACGTGACGCTAATGGAATGTCAGGTCACATGTCGTAAATAGCGAGTGGTTTTTTCAATTAAAAATATAATCGATTTTTATTTAATTTGTGTTTGAATCGATATGTTAATGTAATTGCTTATGCGATATCGATATTTATTTGTTTCGTACTTTCACTTTGTAATGTGAATATATACTTTATTGAATACAATCTTATTATACAAATGGTGTTTGTTCGAATGTTTATATTTTACTAGTAGAATTACTTCTAGTAGTCCCGTTGATGTGTGACAGTTTGTAACGTTATACAAAAATGTATGTCAAACACATATTTGGGTAGTGTGTGTAATATTTATTTTATTTATTTAATACATTAATTGTAATAAATTTTCTCCTCTTCGGCTGTGAAACTTTCATAAAAACAATCTGCTATCCATGTACAAACATTTTTCAGGTGTGACTAAATATTTGGAACATATTATCTAAAATGTTCTATTGGCCTTTTCCAAAAAAGTAGTTAGTAGTGTTTCTATTTAATATTTTATTTCCTCATGATTCATAATTTTCTCCTTTTGTAAAGAAATTAATCTATTAAAAACATTTTATTTTTAACTTCAGGCTGTATCCCGCATATAGCGGGATAGGCAGAGGGAACCAGAGAACCTAGTGTTAATACACTCCATTCTCTTTCAACATTTCCGTTCTCCACTTTTCGTCAAATTGAGGCATTGCGTGTTGAGTGGCGGAACTCAACGCCGCGCTTTGCCTTGTATACGGAAGCTAACCAAGAAATGAAAATACTAAATTTTACATTTCCTGGAGTAGGAATCGAACCCACAACCTAACGCGTACGCACGCTTGTGCCTCTGTGCCACGACAGGCGTTAAATTAAAAACATATTTAAGAAAATATATAATATTTATTGTTAAATTAATTTTAAGATGGTCATGTAAAATTTCCGGTACAATGTGCTCACATCGATTTTAATGAAAACGTACTGAATTAATATCAAACAGCCTTACGTACTATATCTCCAGTATTTAAATACAGTCTACTCGTATATTACTTTGCCTTCGTAATTAATTGAATGATATGTATCCATGTCTTTGTTTTTTGTATAAATGTGCATTTTGGGATAAAACACCACAGTTTAGTTTGTTTGTAGTTATTATCGCGTAAAAACATAATATTTTTTCTCTATTTTTTAGGGATTTTTCATGGAATTAAAAGACAAAAATTTCAGCCCGTATGTAATATCTCATAATATGTAATTAAAAAAATAATTATAATAAAATTGAGATACAAGAAATCTCTGGTTACGCCAGAGGGACAGTGGGTCATAAAAAAAATCAGTCCTAGCCTTTTTAAAAAAATATATAAGACAAGATATAAAATATTTGCATAATAGAAGGACCTTATTCTCTACTAACGACACTGTTTACGCGTTGCCTTAGCAACGTATATGTCATTTTACACAAATTTTATGTCAAACTAATGGTTGTGTGTAGTAATATTTATTTTATTAATTTAATCAACGGAGTGTCTTAACACTAGGTTCCCTCTGCCTACCCTGCTATATGCGGGATACAGCGTGAAGCTATGTATGTATGTAATCAATTTCTTTTACATTACAACAGTACACTATATGTATGCCAATTTTCATTATTCTCCCTACAATTTTTATAAAGAATATGTTTGTACCCTACAAACTTATTCTTTCACGTATTAATTTAACATCCATTCTTGGTATGCCTCGTAATTATTAACTCTTTGGTAATTCGAACTTGCTAGGTAGCAAGTCGCGTAGGTACGCGATAATACTTCTAAAAGATACTAATCTGCCTTTTTTATTTTAAAATTTGCAAAATATACAAAAATAGCATTTTGATGGAAATAATTCCATGTAATTTCAGATGGTAGCAATTAATTATAATTTTGCCTTATTCGCATTTCCAAAGCTTGATTTTTGGATACCATTTTCTGCTTAATCAGATTTGGTGGAAATTTACGTTAATTTTGTATTTTATAATGTTTTTTTGACTTGGTTTCTTTTTAGCTTCACGTTGTATCCCGCACATAGCAGAGGACCAGAGAACATACTGTTAAGACACTCGGTTCTATTTTAACATTTCCGTTCCCCACTTTCCGCCAGATGAGGCATTGCGTGTGGAGTGGCGGAACTCAACGCCGTGCTTTGCCTTGTTACCAAACCCAAAAAATGAAAATACTTAATTTCCTGGAGTGGGAATCGAACACACAACCTGTCGCTTTACAGTCGCACACTTGTGCTTCTGCGCCACGACAGGCGTTGACATATATGTACCTGTTAAAGTGTTTTCTGAAGATACCACTAGTGCAGTAGAGAGCTATGGGGTTGACGCAACTGTTGAGAAACGAGAAGCAAAACCCGACGATGCGGAAGCCATGCCACCACGGATTGTAATCGTCTTGCGCTGTGGGACTGAAAAATATAGAAAATTGTAAAAATTTTAACAAAAAAAGAAAGAAAATGCACTAAAAAGTAAGATTTTTAGGAATAACTTAAAATCTATTCGCCAGGTAATAAGTAAATTTAAGAGAGACTATATCAGAAGAAACGTACATATATGTATATATAATTGTACACATTATAAACACTAGGTACTAAGCACTATTATTGTTTTTATTATAGAGTAAGGTAGACCTAAATATAAATAGTAACTGTATTTTGTAATAATAGTTTTTAAGTAGATATAAATATTATATTTTGTAGTGTAAGCAAGAAATAATAAAGGCTTTTTTATTTTTATTTTATATCAGAAGCACTGGTTATTTGAATTTTCTGTTACGTTGTAAAGGACAAAGTATTATGATATGACACTGCTAATAATATAAATGCGAAATGTATGGACAGGTTTCTTCTTCTTTCACATAAAAACTACTGAATGCCTTTAATTTTTTTTACAGCAGTATAAATCACAGGCTATATTTTACACATGTATAAGTTTAGTTATATATCATTTTAAGAAAGTAAAGCTATGTAAATTCAAATTCATAATATTCTTAACTTAAATAGGTTTGTGAGCACTTTTGATTGTTGAATGAATATAAGGTTACTACCGGCTCGATAGGTATTTCTCCTAAGAAAAATTGGTAAGAAGCCGTTATTTATTTATTTATGTATTTGCTTAAAGGTATGAGAGCATAACCTAAGGTCACACTTTGGTTTTCTTTGTTAGCATTAATAATTAATTTATTGTCTTAAAGATATTTTAAAAGAAAATTGCACTCTGAAATTATTTTAACGTTTAACTGACATTAAGTTCATACAAATACATACAATACACAATACAATACAATACAATTGTAATGATAGTTAATCACTAATTATCATTTCTGAGTGCATCTATAAAGTAAAAAAGGTACTTAGATTTACCAATAGTAAAACCACATCATAAACACATGTGATGGCAAGAAACAAGCGGCGAAAACCAGCACAAAGGCGAGCACAGTCAAAGCTACTTTTCTTCGAGCTCGCATCTGTAACAATAAGAAATAAGGAAATATATTAACAAAAACAACAACTTGTGTAGTTTATTTACATGTATAATGCTATATTAAGTTATTTATATACAAAAAAAAACATTTTTTAGCTTCACGCTGTATCCCACATATGATGATGATGATGTCCTCCTAGACGTATCCGTCGACGGCGACACACTGATTTGCCAGGTGTCATCTGCGCGGGAATATGTTATAGTACGTAAGTGTGTTCGCATACACAGACGCACTCTCTCGTCCGCTCGTTCCTTATTCCAATGGAACGGAGTACCGCTACGATCAGAGGAACGATTGGATGCAGTGTCTGGCCGACGGTAACTGCACGCGCCCTCTACCGTCGCCCTGGGCCATCCACCTTGCCTTGCTGGTTCGCCAACTCCGCCAGGCCGTTTTGCACTATCTGCGTTGGGCTGCCATCCTCGTCACCGAACCAGACTTTTGTGCTTAGCAGGAGGAAACTGATTAGTTGGACTTCTGCATTTTTTTTATCACTTTTATTAACCAAATCTTGATGTATTTTATTTGTATGGATTTTTTTCTAAATATTTGGTTTTGTATTTCACTGAAATTTTAGCATTTATTATTATTTATAGCAAATTTTTGGTTGTGTGTGTGTGGTGACAATCATTTTCTTTTTAATTTATCCCACATATAGCAGGGTAGGCAGAGGAAATCTGAGTACCTTGTGTTAAAACACTCCTCTTTCAACATTTCTGTTCCCTATTTTCTGGATTGAGGTAATACGTGCTGAGTGACGGAACTCAACGCCGCGCTTTGCCTTGTTACCAGACTCAAGAAATGAAAATATCAAATATTATTTCATTTTCTGGAATGGGAATCGAACCCAAACTCGTCGCGTTTAACGTAGCACGCTTGTGCCTTTTCGCTACGACAGGCATTTCTTTTTTTATAAATAAAAATAATTAAAGAATAGTTGGACAACAACTGGGAATTGAACCACAACCACGTTTATTGTTAGACGCTCTTCCACTGTGCAAAGGTAGGTTTTAATTATAGAAAAAAATATCTTTTGGTTTTCGTGATTTTTACACATTTTATTCGAAAATCCATTTTAAAAAATCTTACGTTTCGAAAACTTTATTTTCAATAGTCGAAGGACGTAAGCATACACCGTTAAATTAAAATAAAGAATTTAAAATATGAAATTATAATTGATTCGAATAAGGTATTTATTATTTAGTTTTATTAGCTTATTATGTGTAACCAAAATATACATATTTTTTAAATATGATTAGACGTACAATACGTTTGTTGGGTTTGTTAAAACAAGGGGGTGGAGAAGTAATAAATATGATGATGTAACTAACTAAAGGCGACAGATTTTACAAATAGGGAATAGTGACTTCAGATTTGGCGTAGCGACTAAACCTAGTACCTGTTATAAGAAGAGAAATAAATTGGGAACAAACTAAAAGTAAGTCTTTTATTACACATTTATCTTGAACTTTTCGCGTCTCATTTAATAGATTTTAAGTAAAATCTAGTTCTTCAATAAAACACATACGATAAGTCCTATCCATTAAATTAGAATTTGAAATCCCTAAGCTCTGAAAGTTACCCTCATTATCATTTCATAAGAGACCGCCAACACAGAGTTTCGTCTCAAATGAATTACCCATGTCTATTTTATAAAGATAAGTAAGGCCTAGTAATTTGAAAATTGTTTATAGATTAGTATGAAATTAAATTAAAAAACCATTTAGGTAGAATTAATAAAAAAAAGGAAACTGACTTGAAACAAAATGTACTAAAAATTATTACGAATAACTCAAAAAGTACTCGTCAGTCAGCTTAACTAACCTTGAATGGGAAACATTTAGAAAATGTATAAAAATTTGAACGTCGTCGTCAAGCGTTCTGATCACTAAGCCACTATTACCACTACATGCGTTCTATATATATCTATAGCTGCGTCGAAGTTATTTGTAAATGTTATTTTTGTTGTTAGCATCTCTGTAGAGAGATTTTTATACATTTCTGCTACACAAAGATTATTTCAAAGAACAATCGTGTGGCAAGAGAGAATGCTATTTATTAATTTTTTTTTGAAGTTTTAAAGTGTTAATCACACATTTTTCTTTTTAAATATGTTTCTAAAATTTTTACATAGTAGGGTAATCATACAATCAAGTCAACACTCTGCTCACAGCGTTTCGCTCGAATTCTTCACATTGCATATGGAACTCAACACCGCGTCCTATCTTACAATATTATATAACTTCCATAAATAAAATTAATCTAAAAATAACAACTAATATATATTTGATATATCCACAATTTTTTTACAAATTAGCAAAAAACCTCACGAAACCAAGTATTTGGCGGAGACAGACCGACAGTAATCCCTTATTAATGAAAGCTTTCATCGAAGGATCTTTAATCCTATTAAAGTTGGAACTAACCTCGGGTGCCCTTGCAAGACACAAAATACCTGTCACGCTGAAAATAATATATGTTATTTAGTGAAACTTTAACGAATGACAGCTAAGCATTTGGAACGTGTTTCGCATTATCTTTTGCACCTGGGTAGCTTAATTTACAGTGAAAAGAGAAATACACTTCTTTATTTTTTTTTAACTGGATAAACCGATTCATGATTCTAATTTACGTGATCGCTAGTGCTTATAAGTAAGTAGTTATTAAAACGACTGACGAGTAGTTTTTGAGATATTCGTAATAATGTTACGTTTTGGTATGTTTTAAATTTAAATTCGTTTTTTTTTGTTATTTGGTGAAACTTTAATTCAATGACAGCTAAGCATTTGGAACGTGTTTAGCATTATCTCTTGCACATTGGTACTTTAATTTATGGTCTAAGAAATACATTTATTTATTGAATATATTTTATATTGCAACTTGACGCTGTATCCCGCACAGGGTAGGCAAAGGGAATCTGAGAATCTAGCGCAAAGACACTTCATTCTCATAAGATTTTCGTTCCACACTTTCCGCCCAATTGAGGTATTGCGTGCTGAGTGGCAGAACTCAACGCCTTTTGCCTTGTCACCAGAGCGAGGAAATGATATGCTCTATATTAATTACTATAAATATTCAATATTTTTATTTGCTGGAGTGGAAATTGAATCACGATCTGTCGCGTTTACAGACGCACGATTTTGTGCCTCTGCGCCATGATGGCCTATCATGGCGCAGAATCTTTAATTTATTAAATAAATTTATTTAAATAAATAAAATTATTTATTTAAAAAAGTTTAATAAATAAAATTCTATATGTTATTTAGTGAAACTTTGACTCAATGGATGGAGGAACTTTCTCAGTGTTGAAACGTCTTTACACGTTTCAACACTGAGAATCCTTACTCGCACCTGCTTAACTTTATTTATAGTGAATAGAGAAATACACTTGTTTATTTAATTTATGAAATAAATTAATTAAATTAAATTATTTATTTAATAAAGATTATTACATAAATTTAAGGTCAGCGTGGCGTAGTGAGATAGTCTCTCACTCGGAAGTATATATAAATTCTTTTCATTTCTCCGCCTTGGTGGAAAGCAGGGAATGTCTTGACCCTAAGTGTTTTCTGACTACCCTGATATTTTTTTTTCTGTTTATTGGTCCACAAAACAAACTACAATCGGTATACATGTAAATAACGATAAAATCACAACTATTGTAGAAACGATTGAATTTTTTTCTATGCAGACACGGCATGCATTGATAATTATTACAAACAACACCTATGGCAACAATAGAAAATAACACGTAATATTGTTAATTTCTAATTTAAAATTTAGGCAAACAATGTTTGTGTTTAACGATAGGTAAAGAGGAATATTCCATAAACAAACTACTGATATGTAGAATAAGGCGTTAAGATAAAAAAAATAGTATGTCGTCTTGTAATTTATAGAGAAGAAAGATTGTACTTAAAATATTAGAATAAACTTGTAGTAAAATAGAAACTTTTTATTTCATAGTGTGCAATATTTAATGCAATTAATAAATGTAACTTAATTTTAAATTAAACTATTTTCACCGGATTAATCATCAATAAATAGTCTGTGGTCAAGGATGGAACGCCTGTGACTACGGACTACTATAAAGTTTGCGAAACGTAGGGTATTCTAAAACGTGTTTTCGAATACTAATATATACTATATTATTCCAGCTAAATTAGTTTTAAAATTGGAAAAATAACTTAAATCAAAAAACCAAAGATATTATTAATGCAATCATTTCGGGAAATATTTCCTTAAAATACAAAATTACTATAAATTATAAAAAAAAGAATGTAATGGCGTAATGGAGTCGTTGGTAATCAAAAAAATTATGCGTAACTTCATTTCCAATTATTCTCTTAAAGTAATTAATTAAATGGACCATCGTCTTTAAGGTTTGAACCCTATACGGGCGAATAATTATACAATATTAAATTTATTTTCATTTCCCCACTTTCATAAGAAAAAGCGCGGCATTGAGGGCCTTTACTCACACGCAACGTGTTAAAATTGTGATGAAAAACGGACAACGGAGTGTCTTCACTCTAAGTTCTCTCAAACAATCCTTCGAAGCGGGAAAAATCGTAAAACTACATAAATTTATTAATATATTATGCCAGTATTTACCTGTCTTTGAGTGCCTTGCATTTCGCCGGGCACGTTCTGGGTACTCAGCACGAGGTGCCTTGCCATCAGCACGTAGAATAGAGCGATCACTCCGAGAGGTAACGAGTAATATATTAGGAACCTCATAAGAACCATCGTGCGAGCGTAGGACTCGCCCCATTCTGGAGGATACGGGTAGCATACGAGAAACTGTGGAAGAAAGATATTTTTTGAATATTTGGTAGCTTCAAGTCTTTTTCTCGCTTAGCGAAGTAGTCAGAGAGACCCTAGAGTTGGGACACTTCGTTCTTTAGTTTCTGCCCAAAACCAGATATTGCATGTTGAGTGGTGGAACTCACTGCCTTGCATTGTTTTATCAGAGCGGGTAAATGAAATAAGTTTAAATCGTACACTGTCCCTCAAGATCACGATGGCTTCATTTCTATGAATACTTTAAGTTTATAAGGACCCTATGATACAGTGGAATAGCGCCTGATTACAACCGCGATGGTTGTGGGTTCGATCTCCACTCGGTAAAATGATTATATTTAAATTATTTTCATTTTGTCCCTTTGTTATATAAAATAAAGCTTCACGCTGTATCCCGCATATACCAGGGTAGGCAGAGGGAACTTAGTGTTAAGTCCGTTCCCCACTTTCCGCCGAATTGAAGCATTGCGTGCTGAGTGGCGGAACTCAACGACGCGCTTTGTCAGGTTACCAAGCCCAGGAAACGAAAAATTCCATTTCCTGGAGTGGGAATCGAACTTACAACCTGTCGCGTTTACAGTCGCATGCTTGTGTCTCTAGGCCACGACAGGCGTTAACAAAAATAAAGCGGTAAAATAAAGCATGGTACTAAGTTCCGTCACTCAAAACGACAAATCTCAAATTCAGGCAAAAACCGAAGAGCAGAGTATCTAGATTCTATGTTCTCATTGTCTATCCTGCTATGAAGTAAAAGAGCTGAAAAATATTGATTTTTTTTAGCTTCACGTTGTATTCCGCATATGGCAGGGTAGGCAGAGGGAACCTGAGAACCTAGTGTTAAGAAGTGTCTTACGAACTTACTTAGAACGGAGTGCCGTTCCCCACTTTCCGCCGAATTGAGGCATTGCGTCTTGAGTGGCGCAATTCAACGCCGCGCTTTGCCTTGTTACCAAACTCAAGAAATGAAAATACTAAACTTTTACATTTCCTGGAGTGGGAATCGAACTCACAACCTGTCGCGTTTACAGTCGCACGCTTGTGCCCCTGCGCCACGACAGGCGTTATATATTGAAATATTGAAGTTAAATTTGTAAAATAAAATAATGAAGTAAGAAATTCAAATGCCACTTGAGGCAAATGTTTATTGGAGGAGTTCTTCAATTACAGATTAATTTGTTTATCGAATATGAAACGTTTAATCAAGTAGAAAATTTGACTTATTGTTATTCCCTCTCTCGAATTCAACAAAACTTGCTAAATAAGATACTTTTGTAATTAATATTTTGCTGTTCTTAACTGATCTTGAGAGATAAAAATCTTAGGATTTATCTGAAGAAAAATTCTATATAATAAAATGTAAAGATGTCAGTTATATTACTTTAAAATATATTACGCAAGTAGGAAAGCATAAATAATAAACAAAAACGCTTAAAATAGTTTTTTTTGTAATTTAATACATAGGTACATATGTACATAGCTTCACGCTGTACTCCGCATATAGCAGGGTAGGCAGGGAACCTGAGAACCTAGTGTTAAGACACTCCGTTCCCCACTCTCCGTTGAATTGCAACTTAATAACTAAACATAATATTAAGGTTTTCCATTCCCACTCGGGGAAATGATTATATATAATTATTTTAATTTCTCTTTCTCTCTCTTTTTTTAAGCCTAAATTCAGTGGAAAGCAATCGGACTGACTTGACGCGAAGTTCCCTATTACTACTCTGCTATGGTTGAAGCGTGAAACAGCTAAAAGAAAAAAACATTAGACTTTTCAGGTCTCAAACCAAAAATCACAAAACGCCTACCTCTAACTTATTTTTAATGAACAATTTATAAACAAATATGATATTTCAAGTAAACTTCTAATAGGCTTTGAAGTTAGTTTACTTTCAAACTCAATTTTAAAGGGTCGCGAAATTGGTCATTTGGAAGCATCGTAAGGACTGATACAGGCACATGATCAAATAGTTTCGTCGTCTGATGGATAATTACATTAGAACTTGGTGAACCCAACTCCGTTGTGTAATTAGTAAACTACACATGATATTGTCTTGCCACCTATATTTGTTTTAGCACCTAGTTAGGGAATATCGATTTATTTGAGGGTCATTAACTTTTACGTAGACTTAAGTAAAGCTAAATGAGAGTGCATAAAGGGGCCCCTTATACCTACACTTGGGTTGTAAATCCCAGACACTCTCCAAACTCCTCTCTCTGCAACGGGATGGGTCCGACACTCGCACGGTGAATCTATGGATTGCTAAGGAGTTTCTTTTTTTTGGTCCACGATTTATTTCGCATAGCATGGTAGTCAGAGAGAATTAGTATTTATTAACATTTTCTAATCTAGATTTTGAATAATTTTTAAAATATTTCCTCAAAGAAAAAAGGTTATCAATTCGATTGTATTTTTACATAATTCTTTCTGGGTGAACCAATTTGGATGTTTCTTTTGTATAAGACGAAGAGTAGGTAGCTTCAGATGTGGTCCCATTTAAATTTAATTAAGATCTGACAAGTTTTTGAGTTATTCGTAATAAGGTTACTTTTTAGTGCATTTTTTTGCCGTCAAAACCTGTTTTCTTGTTAAAATCTTAACTATTCTGGTTTTGCAATATTTTATACTCTGAAAATTTTGCTAGAAAATTTCTATGATAGTGTAGACATGTGCTTCATGATAACATAATGTGTGTAAAGTGATGTATTTTCTTTCGAGACTGCGGAGCTTGTCTGCTGCCAAATAGTTTCGTGTCAATATATGTATGTTATATATAAGGTTTACGTCATGTAAGATTTAAGTAATTCCATATATGCATATATTTTTACGTAAGATGTTATTCCATGAAATAACAAGGTTTATCTACTTAATATTTAGTTTTATTGATATACTAGCTGTTACCCACGGCTTCACTCGCGTGGTTAATGCCGGTCCATACTACATACTATAATGTATAGTTCGTATATGCGTTAATTTGAAAGCTTTGAAGTAGCTAGATTTCTAATTTTTTGAAAAACAATCATTTCTGCCAATATATGTTTCTTTAAAAATATTTCTTTTGTATAAAAAGTATCCTATGTCTTTTTTAATACCTCTAATAATATGTGTACCTACCTACAAAGTTTCATGATAATCGGTTGAGTAGTTTTGGCGTGAAAGCGTAACAAACAAACTTATATTCATATTAGGAATACATGTATGTGCATATACATACATATAGTCGACATTCTTAAAAGTTTTATTATTCAAAGGTTACGTAACGTAACTTATATATATAATATATTTTCACACTGTATCCCGCACATAGCAGGGTAGGCAAAGGGACCAGAAAGAGAACCAGAACACCAATTTAAAGTTAAGATTAAGAACATATTATTGAAAAAAGTATATTATTCTGTCCAAGAATATTATAATGATGTCAATGTGTGGAATCAAATGCTGTTGACGCTCACCCGGGAGGCTCATCATAGTTGTATATTTATTGTAAAAATTTTATTTGAAAAGAGCAACTGTTGAGTTTCTTGCAGGCTATTCTCAGCAGAACTGCCTTCCGAGCCGGTGGTAGCTTCCATTAGGACTGACACGACTGACACCTTTGTAAATTGACGAGTCAAAAGTGCTTGTAATAGCCTACTTGAATAAAGAATATTTTGATTTTGATTTTGACTCCGTTTCCACTTTACACCGAATTGAGGCATAGCGTGTTGAGTGGGGAAACTCAACGCCGCGCTTTGCCTTGTTACCAGAGCGAGGAAATGAATATACTCAATATTATTTAATATTTTAATTTCCTGGGGCGGGAATCCAACCCACTGTCTGTCGCACGCTCGTGCCTTTGCGCCACGACAGGTCACCTCAACGTAATATAACTAGATGAAAATTCACTTTTCATTATCAAAGTTAAACGTATGAACTACTAAAACCAATTTTCTATTGACTTCCAAGCGATAGTTGATTTCCTAAGGGAATGCTGGAAATTTTACGCTTACATTTTAAAAGTTGGGTCAATAGTTTATTTTTCAATTCTATTCAGTGGACAACTTTGTAAGTGACGTTTGTCTATTGGGTAAACTACTTTGTAGTGTTGACACTTAACGAAGGTAGAAGACGGTAATTTAAGAAATTAGTGGTAGATATTATTTTCTCTTCGTTAGTTTCTAAGTTTGTTTTTAACAGGGTAGGCAGAGGGAACCTAGTGTTAAGACACTCCGTTCCCCATTTTCCGCTCAATTGAGGTAATTCCGTGTTGAGGGGCGGAACCAAACCCAGGAAATTAAAATACTAAACTTTTACATTTCCTGGAGTAGGAATTTAACCCACAACCTGTCGCGTTTACAGTCACACTTTTGTGCCTCTGCGCCACGACAGACGTTTTTAACCGACTTAAAAAAAGGAGGTTCTTAACGCAACTGTATATTTTTATGTTACTAATTTTGATAATCTTTTTTTATGTTTTTTTTAGCTTCACTCTGTATCTTGCACATAGCAGGGTAGGCAGAGGAAACCATAAAACCTAGTGTTAAGACATTTCGTTTTCTTTTAACACTTCCGTTCCTCCCTATCCACCGAATTGAGGCATTGCGTGCTGAGTGGCTGAACTCAACGGCGCGCTTTGCCTTGTTACCAAAGTGAGGAAATTAAAATGCTAAATATTATTTAATATTTACATTTTCTGCAGTGGGAATCGAACCCACAACGTGTAGCGTTTATAGTCACACGCTGGTGCTTCTGCACTACGACTGGCCTTTTTTATATTATAACTAATGTTTTTGATGTGATCACATTTAAATTTAGTTAAGATCTAGACTAAAATCAAGAGGTAGTTTTTGAGTTATTTGTAATATTTTTACTTTTCGGTTCGTTGCGTGCGTTTTCTTTTTTTAATAAAATATTAATTACACAAGCTTTTATTTGGCTTACCATATTATTAGGTTTGATCCACTCAAGTGTTATACAAAATTAGCAAACGAAACTTTGCAAATGGAAGCTCCATAGTAATTTTGAAATCTTCTAAATGGAAACCCATTGACCACAGAAGGTTTAATTTTGAACAAACATTTCTGATCTCATTTCAGGCAATGTTGAAGGAAGGTACATTTCTGAGATAGTAAACGTTTAATACTTTGATTGCTTTGGTTTTGAGGGTATCAAATATTGTTTTACTTTTATCAAAGTGGTATTAAATTAAGTAATCGATTACTTAATAAGATGATGTTGTGAGTTGAGATTTAAATTGCTTACAGAGAAATTGTATAATATAAATATTCTTTATTGGTCATTGAAAATACAAGCAGTTTAATGTACAGAGTTGTAATTAGCAACGATTGACATATTCTTTTTTTTTTGTTGGTTCTCATCCAACCCGTAGACGTGGATGAAAGAAAAAATATAGCGGCATAACAGATCCGTACAATAAACAATTAAAACAAGCATCAATATAACTATATAATATAACTATATATATATATAATTATAGCAAGTCTATAAAAATAATACCTTAAATATAGGTATACAATATAAAATAAGAGGAACACAAAATTCCGTTTGAAATCCTATACTGTACATGCTGCATCACTTTGGAACAAACTTTCCAAACCTATCCAACAAAGCCCATCAATTACAACCTTCAAGTCCTCATTGAAAAAACATTTAATTAAAAAATAGACAGTAGTTATTACGCTCATATTACATTTACACAACCTGTTACGTTTACAGTAACACACTCTCTCTGCTACGACAGACCTAAATATTTTTCAACTATTGAAAATAAATTGATTCTCGTAGCATTTTAAACTCTATGTATACTTTTGCCTAATAAAGACAGCATAACATTTATTTATTGTTCCACCAACGTTTGTTTACATCAGTACATACAAGTAACATATTCAGTACACAGGACTTAATCTAGGTGTAACAAATATACTAGAACAAACACTAAAGAAAAAACATCGAGATGTTGATAGAAATATTATACCGAACCTTTTAATCTTTGGTAAGTTTTCTTTCCATTGAAACCACTAGGGACAAGATAAATAACTGTCGGCAAAAAAGCCTGATTCGAAAGTACTCGTAGACCTCTATAAGAAAGTTTAAAACTGTCTTTCAAGGGAAATTGGACGTGGGAAGCGTTGTGATAATATTTCTATATGAATATGTAAATTGTTCCCCTTTTTATACGACGGTCTTTACCCCAATTATAATTTTTGCAGCCTGACCGTTTATGTTAAAAGGTTGATGCTTTTTTGCCAGAGTACTTGATTGTTGCTTTTTTTAAAATGGTGATCAGTGACAGTGTTTACATTTATTATTTTTTTAACACCACAAGAAAATGTAAGAGAATCATGCATTTATTTTGAAAATTTGTACAAGTGTCCGGGTCCGATGACAACTCTTTAGTTTTGGTGGTAAAGTATCATAAACCATCGATTTTGGAATTTTTAATAAAATTTCAGCGCAGTCTTTCAATTTTATCGTGAATATATATATATATATATATGTTACTTGCGCTTCGAGGATTCATTTTGTGTATTTGTAAGCATTATTATTAAGAAAAATATTGGCTTTCTACACTTCTATATTCATATAAATTTTAAGTATACCAAATAGCATTCTCCTCCGTCTGTTGAATTTTCGTAAAAACGTGTACAAGTTTTTTAGAAAACGTGTAAAAATTTGAACGCAGCGGAACTCGAACCCGCGCCTCTTGGAAACCGTCGTCGCGCTCTGACCACTAAGCCATGCGTTCTATATCCAACTGCGTAAGTCAACGCCGCGCAGCAAGTAAGCGCGTGCAGTGGCGTAAGTCAACGCCGCGGTTTGCCTTTTTACCAGAACGAAGAAGGCGCAGAGGCACAAACGTGCGACTGTAAACGTGACAGGTTGTGGGTTCGATTCCCACCCCAGGAAATGTAAAATTTAGTATTTTCATTTTCTTGGGTTTGGTAACAAGGCAAAGTGCAGCGTTTAGTTCTGCCACTCAACACGCAGTGCCTCAATTTGGCGGAAAGTGGGGAAAGTGCGGAAATGTTGAAAGAGAATGAAGTGTCTTAACACTAGGTTCTCTGGTTCCCTCTGCCTACCCCGCTATATGCGGGATACAGCGTGAAGTTAAAAAAAAAACAAAAAGAAATGAAAATACTAAATATTATTTAATATTTTCATTTCCTCGAATAGGAATCGAACCCACAAAACAAAATATTCATCATGCATTTATTGATAGAAACTATTATTTAGACACTCAGCACTTCTTTCTTCAAGTTTGGTTTAAAATTTTTATCCCCTTGTACCTAAAGTATAGTATCAACTGTACACATCTTTCCTTTTAGCGTTTCCGCATTGGATAACAAGATTCAAAGACTTAACTCCGACACAAAATAACACATTTCCATACTATATTTCGCATAGTCGACAGTCGACAGTTAAATATGAAGAACTAACCACTGTCTTCTCTGGTGTATTTCATTCAAATTTTATATTATTTTGAATGAAATTTATGATTACTAAATTATGTTTTAGTTTTCATTAGCTTTACACATCCTTTGAATTTAGCAAGCTAGTGTTAAGACACTCCGTCTTGCAGTGGCGAAAGCGAAGAAAGAAATATATTGACACTAAACCTGCTTTGCTACGTAGGACAAAGCGTGAAACTATATATAAATATTTTTTAAAAAATTCCCCAAGCTGGAATTGAACCACAACTTACTAAAATACGTTGTAATAAATTTAGTATTTTCATTTCTTGGGTTTGGTAACAAGGCAAAGCGCGGCGTTGAGTTCCGCCACTCAACACGCTATGTCTCAATTTGGCGGAAAGTGGGGAACGGAAATGTTGAAAGAGAATGGAGTGTCTTAACGTTAGGTTCTATGGTTCCCTCTGCCTACCCCGCTATATGCGGGATACAGCATGAAGTAAAAAAAAAAATTTTTTTTTAAATTTGGAACAACAACTACATTACAATTTGACGTAACAGAATTTGAATCTGCGATTTAATAATATACCCAGGAGATATTACAAGTAAAAAAACTTTTTATTACCTGTTTAGTAGGATTGACAACAAACGCTCGAAGATACGACCCGATGTAAGCAGGCGTGGCGAGGACGGCGGCCAGCACCCATATCCCAATTGCGGTAGCCACTGTAAGACGAGTAGCTCGTTTACTGCCACCTGGTGACAAGAGAAATAATTATTTAACTAATATAACTAAAGTCCCCGAAAAGCGTTAATAACGCATTGCGTAGTAACGTATATGTCACTTTATATAAACATGGATGTCAAGCCACGGTAGCGTGTGTAACATTTATTTTATTTTTATTTTTTTAACTTCACGCTGTATCCCTCATATAGCAGGGTAGGTGTTAAGACACTCCGTTCTCTTACAATAATTCTGTTCCCCACTTTCCGCCGAATTGAGGCATTGCGTGCTGAGTGGCGGAACTCAACGCCGCACTTTGCCTTGTTACCAAACCCAGGAAAATGAAAAGACTAACATTTCTTGGAGTGGGAATCGAACCCACAACCTGTCGCGTTTACAGTTGCACGCTTGTGCCTCAGCGCCACGACAGGCGTTAATGTTATTAGTTTAATATACTTTTTATACATAATAAAAAAATATATTAACATTTTGCACTCCTTCGCTATATAAATTATAAGTGTGCCAAGTTTCATGCTCCTCCGTCCGCGTAACTTTCGTAAAAATGAATCCAACGTTTTTGCTTCACGGAATTATATATACGAGTAGATATAATATAATAAATGCAAAAATTTGTGAGGATAGATAAATGGATGTTTCTTTTTTTTACTTGACAGATCTGGATCAAGCTTTCTAATAATATAGACTATATATTAGGATAACTCATAAGTTAATTTTTTTAAAAATTGTGTGTAATTTGGCGATTGTCGTAGACACGTATTGTGTAGTTCGAAACAACTACTAAGATGCTATCGTATACACACTTAGTATAAATTGGGTTCCTCAATTCGACTCACAGTGATTCTGTTTTGGAGGACAGAGTTTAAGATATTTTAAAATTGATTGTTTCAATAGTGTTATTTATATAACACTACAAATTTCATAATTAAAGGGTCATCGTGGCGCAGTGGGACAATGTTTAACTACTCTGGTTATAAAGTGCAGGCGAGCAGTTAATTAAAGTCTCATCATTTAACACGCAGTGTTTCGATTTTAGGAGGAAAGTGAAGAACGGAGTGTCTTGATATTTACACTCCTAGTAAAAAGTTTAAAAATGAAAAAAGCAGAAATATATAGTAAAAAGTTAAAATTATATAACTTAACTGAAATTTGTTTTAACTTTTCACTGTTAAATTTTAAAGTGCTTTAATAAAATTAAATTGAACTAAGTGTATAATATATCTCTTAGGCTTTCCAATAAACAAACCTTTCTAAGATTAAGAGGTAATGAAACCTTCAGGCCTGATTGATTGTTTGTTAATAGAGGTACTACTATATCGATATTACTTAGCTTCATTTTTCACTTGAATATAGCAGAATAGTGAAAACATAGAATATGGACGCCACGCCAGTACTTTTTTTTGTTTCACGCTGTATCCCGCTCAAAGCAGGTTAGGCATAGGTAACCAGATAATCTAGTGTTAAGACACTCCGTTCTCTTTTAACATTTCCGTTCCCCACATACCGCCAAATTAGGGCATTATGTGCTGGGTGGCGGAACTTAACGCCGCACTTTGCCTTGTTATCAGAGCAAGGAAATGAAAATACTAAATACTATTTGAAATTTTCATTTCCTAGCGTGGGAATCAACCCACAACCTGTCGCGTTTATAGTCGCACGCTTGTGTCTCTGCGACAGGCCTTTGAAATACTACTATATCGATATTGTTTTGTAGCTTTATTCTTCACTTGAATCTGTTGTATTCAGGTAGTCAGAGAAATCCTAGTATTGGGACACCGTGTCTGAAAGTACTGGCCAATGGCCATAGCAAGAATTAAGAGAAATTTCTATAAAAACGGGAAAAAAGTAAATTTTGAGCAGCCACGGTAGTCCATGAAATTGCGGGAATCAGCTAGTTTTTTTTAAAGTCAATAGTTCTTTTTTTTCAGGTATTTTATTTAAAGAAAAGTCTTGTAGAATTTTTAAAGGTTTTTAAATATTTCTAAGTATAAAAATTGAACCTGCACCTCTTGAAAACATAAAGAGTGGTTTTCAATGTTTGAGGTTATTTGGTTCGAGACACACTATGTTTCATTTTTTATACGTTTTCTAAAAATGTTACCAAAAAAAGGCAAAGGTGTTTTGGTGTCATTTAACGAAACGAACTATTTTTCTCACATTATCAGAAACAAACGTGATGTTTTTGCCTAAATATAAATAATGGTGTTTGTAGACGAACAGAATGAGATGTGTTACTACGTGTGTGGATTGAATACTAAAGTTTATTTGTTTTAAATATTTTATAACAGTATTTTTGTTTTCTTTGCTATTCCATCGTATCGTAGTGGCAGGATCTGACTATTAATATGATTGGCTGTGAGTTCGATTCCCACTAGGGGTACCTTTATACTCTTCTGTGCACAGCATTTTCGTACGTATACTTTTTCTTTTAAGACCATTTTTACATACAATTTTTTGAACAAATTTAATCATGATTTTTTAAGTTATATATTTAGGTCGGTACGTAGAATATATATGTAGTTGATAAGTTGACTTATACATACATAGCATCACGCTGTATCCCGCATATAGCAGAGTAGGCAGTGTTAAGACACGTTCTTCACTTTTCGCCAAATTGAGGCATTGCGTGCTGAGTGGCGGAACTCAACGCCGCGTTGCCTTGTAAGTTTGCCTCTTACCAAACCCAAATGAAAAAAAACCATTTCCTGGAGTGGGAATCGAACTCATAACCTGTCGCCTTTACAGTCGCACGCTTGTGACTCTGCGCCACAACAGGCGCTTGTATATATACAAGTTTTTAAAAATTAATAAAAGCTAGAAATTGTTTTCTTTATAGGGTCAATAAATGACTAAATAAAAAAAAGATCTAGCAAATCAAACTATATGTTATATAAAACTCGATTTTATAGATAAAACTTAAGCTTAAAAAAACATGCCTTGAAAAGTATGAAATGTCGATTCATACATTAATATAAAGAGAAAATATGTGCTTATTTTTAATGGCGCATGATTTTCTGCTATTTTTCTATAGTAAAAATATATAAATTTCTACAGATTTTTAATATGAGAAGTATTTTATGGACATATTGAAACGATAATTGTAAAGCGTGAACAAATTGCAGCTTTCGATGAATAATAAAATAGAACAGGCAGCGATTTATGAATTGGATAGTGTTGTTATTTTCGTTAATAATTTTCCTGTATTGAATCGACACATATAAATAAAAATAAATACGTTTTTATTAGATTTAACTATATTGATTATTATTGTATTTATTTATAATGAACTACCATCACTATCGTGGCGCAGAGGCACAAGCGTGCGACTGTAGACACGACAGGTTGTGGGTTCGGTTCCCACTCCAGGAAATGTAAAAGTTTAGTATTTTCATTTCTTGGGTTTGGTAACAAGGTAAAGCGCGGCATTGAGTTCCGCCACTCAGCACGCAATGCTTCAATTCAGCGGAAAGTGGGGAACGGAGTGTTTTAATATTTGGTTCTCAGGTTCCCTCTACCTTTCCTGCTATATTCAGGATACAGCGTAAAGCTAAAAAAAAACATTATACCCTTACTTTGTTTGCGTCTATGAAACCTAAAATGATTTTTTAATGCTCCCTCCTACACTCCTCACATTTCAGTTTTCTATGTGGTTTCGCCTGTACGTTGTCTTTTAGTCACTCAGTAATTCAAGCGTTTTATATATAGATGTAATCTTCGAACGCTATTTTGACCCACTTATCCAATCGATTTGCTTAAAAATTTTAATTGTTTAGATCCGATGAAATATAATATTTTAATAATACTTAAACACTTGATGACCAGAATAACAAGAAAAACTTTTGATCGACTTCCAGATCTTCTTCCGGTTCCGGTTCATAATTCGACTGTTCTTATTTGTTTTACCACATATCTTTTTATTGCGTAAAACAGTTTTGATGATTCTTCTTTTATATGATAGTTAGTGCTTTTGATGTGTTTTCATATAAATTTAATTATATGACAAGGAGTTTTTGAGATATTCGTAATAATTTTACTTTTTAGTACATTTTATTTTAAGTCGGTTTCCTTTTTGTTAAAATCTAAATTATTGTAAACATAATGTTGTTATTTAATATATTATTGTTTTGAAATCAGTAAGTGAGTACTCTGTATAAATTCTTAGTCCACCACCACCATATGTTCACCATTCAGTGATAATTATTAGTAAATAGTCAATAACGTAAATCTAGCAAAAGCATCAGTTAGCTGGCTTAATTACTTATATGAAACAATTATGCCTACTCAAATAAGATAGAGATATTAGAGGATTTCCTAGATTTCAGATTCAGATACCTATTGGACATCAATGTTTGAATTGTATATTAGTGGACAATATTTAGTTGTATCCTCAATTTGGCGGAAAGTGGGGAACGGAATTGTTGTAAGAGAACGGAGTGTCTTAACACTAGGTTCTCAGGTTCTCTCTGCCTACCCTGCTATATGCGGGATACAGCGTGAAGTTAAAAAAAAAAGAAAAGTCAATATTTAGTTGTAGTGCCTATAGTACCTAGTGTTAAGACACTCCGTTCGTCGCACTGCTTGAATTCGACAGACATTTCATGTCAAGTTGCGGAACTCAATGTCGCGTTTGGTCTCATCAGAGTTAAAAAAATAAACTAGATATAATACAATTCCAGTGGTTATAGTACCTACAGTCATCGAGTTTACAGTTCCAACTGCGCTACGATGCCTTTAATAATTATTTGTGTTGTTTTATTTATACTTCTATCGCTTATAACAACGATGAATAAAGAATTATAAAAAAAATGTTTCCTTTGATAAATGATTCAATAAATAATTAAGATTTTAACATAAAAATGCTGTATATAGTAAAATAACTACTCGTTAAATCTTCACTAAATCGAAATGGGACCACCCCAAAAGCTCTAGCTATCATATGAAAAGAGAATCAACAAAATTAGTTCACCCAGTAAAAAATCAAGTAGTACATAAGAAAACCAATTGAACTGAGAACCTCTTCCTGTTTTGAACTTGATTAACGAGTGCCACTGAACTTAGCAAAACTATAAAATCAATACATAAACTGCCATACTAGGAATCTATAAATTTATACATATAGAGTACCCCGTTAAAATTATACGTACCATTAATTATTTCCGGCATGTTAATATTATGAGAATGCCTTTGAGATAACGAAATTGTGTACGCGTCTACGTTTACAAGTTTCCATGTAGCGTAGGTGTTCTTATACAATATCATTTAAAGTTACATTTTGGCGATAAATATCGCTAGATCGTTGTGAATGATACTAGACTAGTAATTTACAATGAAAATATACATATATATATATATATATATATGTATTTAGAAATTACAGTTATATCAGAGATAGTATGTTGTGCATGGATGTTGCATAGAGAGGTGCTCATAGCAGTGCCTGTAACTATTCAAGCACTTCTGTCTACCTAACCCGTTTTAAAGTCGACTAGATATACACCGATAAAAATTCTAAATATTTGTCTGGCCCTCTACCTATTTATATTAGGTTAATATTTAAATTATTTTCACTAGTCTGATAAGACTTACCAAATGGGGTTTGGACAGGAAATGAAGAACGAAGAGCTTTACCACTAGGTTCTGGCTAACCCGATAACTGTGGTATAAGCAAGAAGATTAATATGGATTTTTAAATATATGCCTACTAATATTGTAAATTTGAAAATTTGTGAAGATTGATGAATATCTATTACTTTTTTAGGCAAAAAAATACTTAACATATATTTAGATACATTAAAGTGTAAAATTACTTCGGATAACGTTAAAATATATATTTTCTTATAATGTTTTACTTAATCTAATCGAAACTTAACTAATATAGCTCATACATCAACACATTCGCTACAATTTGTATAGCTTTTCAGTAATTTGGCCACAATACAACGATAAGCATCTAGTTATACACGAATACGTAGGAAATTGCCAATAATTTAATATATGGGGTGTATTTGCATGAAATTACAAGGAAGCATGGGAATATTGAATATATTATGGCATTGAATGTTAGCCGGAGTCTGAGCCAAGGGATTACAGGCGTGAATGGAAAACGAAGCCACTTCAGTGCGGTTTCAGATGTTGCAGCAAACATAAATATTTTATAGAGAAATGTTACTTAGAAATTTCAAGTTGTACTTGTTTGTGTTTTCATGTTTCTTGAAGACTATTTTAGGCCAAGAAGTTAAATTAAAATACATATACAGTGTACCTAACGCCTGTCGTGGCGCAGAGACACAAGCGTGCGACTGTAAACGCGACAGGTTGTGAGTTCGATTCCCATTCCAGGAAATATTTCATTTCCTGCGTTTAGTAACTAGGCAAAGCGCGGCGTTGAGTTTCGCCACTCAGCACGCAATACCTCAACTTGGCGGAAAGTAGGGAGTGTCTTAACACTAGATTCTCAGGTTCTCTCTGCCTACCCTGCTATATGCGAGATACAGCGTGAACCTAAAAAAAAAGAAACAAATAGTGTTTGAAAGTAAATGCGATTGGTTATTTATTTTATTATTATTAGCTTTACGCTGTATCCTGCGCACATAGCAAGATAGGCAGAGGGACCAGAGAACTCAGTGTTAAGATACTCCGTTCTTTTTTAAACACTTCCGCTCCCTACTTGGTTATGGGTTTTTTAAATGGATAATTTTGTTTTAATTATCACCAATAATAAATCATCATTTATTATTATGTGTAGTATTGAGTAGTTATTGAGTTATTCGTAATAATTTTACTGCTTATTGCATTTTATTAGAATAAGTTAGTTTTTTTTAAATCGTGAGCGACTTTGAAGTCGGTTAAAAATGTAATAGATTAATTAATACGCGTAAAATCACTTAAAATATATTTTTTAAACTCTTGTCGTAAGTACGTAACAGCGCTTGTGCTAAAGGACTTTTAAATCGAATGACCCTTGAATTTATGAATAAATTAATCTCTATCTTATAATGTTACATAATATTCTTGTCAGGCGTGAATAGGTTGATAAATCGAATTAGATACACAATTTTTTAAATATTAATACAGACTAGGATTTTTTCATTTACTTGCCGATTCCAAGAAAGAAAAAAACTGTATTTTTTTAAGTGTGTTACCGCCTAATTTTTTGGTTGGTTAACCTATTTTGATGATTTTATATTTATGTGATGAGTTATTCGTAATGATTTGACTTTTTAAGCATATTTGATGAATCACAAATATTTAAACAAATCAAACACTTTCACGTAAATAAGTATTTAAATAACAAAAAGGTCGAATTAAAAAGTAAATTGAAACTTTAAAGTTGTTCTGAAAGTATGCATTTTCGATTTATCATGTTATTCTCACTGTTACGGATATATCTGTAATTGATATCATACTTGTACTTGACACGCTACTATTAATTTTCCTATCTTATCATATACAATATACAGTCGGCGTATCGGGCAAATAAATTAATTTATTAAACCTTATCACTTTTAGAGAAGCTTGTATTACGTAATATTCACGTAAATTTTTGCAAGGTTTACATAATAAGTAACTTCACGCACATCAGTGTAGTCAGAGAGAGAGAGAAACAAACCTAGTGTCAAGACACTCCGTTTGCCGCAATCCTTCAGTATTCGAGACATTGTGTGCCAATTGGCGGAACTCAACGCCGCGCTTACACGTACCAGAGCGGAGAATTGAAAATAATTTAAATATAATCATTTTCTCAAGCGGGAATCGAACAACTAATCTTGTTTAAAGAAAGATACTGTTCACTGCATCACGACGGCTTCTTACATATTATGTAAGTCTTATTTTTTCAAATACTATTTGTCTTTCAAGTCTGTCGATATTTTGATAGAAGTTAACTTCTAACGTTACAATTTAGGATGTTAATCCAATATAATTATTTTATTTAAATTTAAAAAATCATACACACAGTCATTAATAATTAGTATTTTCATTTCCTTGCTCTACCAGAGCAAAGAGTAAAGAAGGCAAAGCACGGCGTTGAGTTCCGCCATTTAGCAGGTAATGTCTCAATTCGGCGGAAGGTGGGCAACGGAAATCTTAAGAGAACCGAGTGCTTTGACACTAGGTTTTTAGGTTATAGCGTCTATAACCTAAAAACCTAGTGTCAAAGCAGTAGTGTCACATCCCGCATATAGCATGCGTATCCCGCATGCTGTATCCAGCGTGAAGCTAGAAAAAATAATTTAGTATTATGCAATACAGTTTTCACAGGTAGACTCCTACTGCGATTCAATTTGTGCGTGCAGAACAAATGTAAAATATTATCATAACACAAAGGTTAATTACGTTTGTGCATAACAAAGAAGCTACTTAATGACAAAGCAGACAACACTTGATACTTTTCTCAAAGTCCAGCGTACTTTGAAACATTAGAGCAATTTTTTTTTTAATTTCATGCTATATCCCGCATACAGCAGGGTAGGCAGAGGGAACCAGAGAACCTAGTGTTAAGACACTCCATTCTCTTTCAACAATTCCATTCCCCACTTTCCGCCGAATTAAGGCATTGCGTGTTGAGTGGCGGAACTCATCGCCGCGCTTTGCCTTGTTACCAAACCCAAGAAATGAAACTAAATATAACTAAATATAATAAACACTAAATTTTACATTTCCTGGAGTGGGAATCGAACCCACAATCTGTCGCGTTTACAATCGCACGCTTGTGCGCTTGTTAGAGTAAAATCTGTTAATTTATTACTGTTAAATATATTAACTTGCTTTTAAAATAACGTCTGCGTCGCTTAGCTCCACGCTCTAGTGTGGTACTAATTTGTAAGCAAAACATTTAGTAATTACATGTCGCAGTGGATCAGCGTCTGGATGTAAATATTGTAAAGAGGTTGTGAGTTCGATCTCACTCGACGTAAGATAAGGTAAGATAAGATGCGGTGTTGAGTTTCGTCATTCGACACGCACACATTTTGTATGGACAGAAAGTGGAGAACGTAATGTTATAAATACGTATGAGAAATAGCACGAAACCCCTGAGGATGTTTCATTATCCGTCCGGATATTTTCTTAAAGTCATCATTTCAAATTGAAAAAATATTTCGAATTTACTAATGAACTGACGAGGAATAGGTTTAGAGTTTTAAAAATTTATACGCGGTGGCGGTAGGCGTGAGAGATAACAGCGAAATCTCCCTATAATTTCTAGTAAAATATCTCGGCCTTTCTAGAACTATCATCAGTTTATTTTTAGCACGTATTTTAATGGCGGCATTAGTAGGATCTTATCTTTGGTAAGGTAGAAAGAGCGCGGTAGAAGCTGCACGTTATGTTCATTTTAAGGCTCCTTAAACCTATACTTGGGTAGTAAGTCCCAGGCACTCTCCAAACGCCTCTCTCTGCAACGCAATGAGCCCGGCATCCACACAATGAATCCATGTTGCGCTATCCTTAGCGCAATAAATAATTCATTAAAAGAGAAGAAACTCCTGTTTCTTCTCTTTTAATGAATTATTTAATTATCGTTGCTTTTTATTCAAACCGGAAATAAACTCACAATTTCTTTCTTATTGTTCAAGAAGCAATTTAATTTGAAATACAGAAACGCTTTCAACTAATTGCATATTCCATAATGTGCCCATGTTTTACAACACGCGTGTTTCCCAAGATTTATAAAGGTCTAATAGTATAATTAAATGTGTACATTTAATCAAATTAATCTCTTCTAACTACCTCGTACGGTGTGAAATGTAAGCTTACTGTATTACAGTTTATATAATATGTATGACAAAATGCTTTTTACTGTCCATTTGTTCGTATTGTCCGTTTTATTGAAGTGGATAATGCCTGTTAACTCAGACTAAGTTAGTTAAAGAGACATTTGAATAATAAAAATAGACTTTAATATACGATGATGAAACGCGTGTCGTGGCGCAGAGGCACAAGCGTGCGACTGTAAACGCGACAGGTTGTGGGAACGATGCCTACTTTATGAAATGTAAAAGTTTAGTATTTTCATTTCCTGGGTTTGGTAACAAGGCAAAGCGCAGTGTTGAGTTTCGTCAGCACGCAATGCCTCAATTCGGCGGAAAGTGGGGAACGGAGTGTCTTAACTAGGTTCCCTTTGCCTACCCCGCTATATGCGGGATACAGCGTGAAGCTATGTTATGTTATGTAAAATAATTTAAATAATCCATTCGAGTAAGAATTGAACCCACAACAATTGCGTTAACAGCTATTGAATGATCACCACAATACTATTTTTTTTTTCTTTCTTCCATAGTAAAAACTAACATCAGTTTTCACTTTAGTCATAGAAAAAGGTGACGTGTATATTTGGTGAAATATGATTGACAATACAAACGAATATTGTTAGATTGTATTGTTACTTATTATGGTGAAACATAATAAACTTACTTTTCCAAAATGCCAAGAAAATCTCATAAAAGATTTTTGTATTTTCTTTTCTCAATTGTTTATTGAATAAGGATTTAGTGAAATTCTTTACTAACTCGCTTATAGTAATTTGACCTTTAATCCTGTAGCAATATTAAGATTTTAACAATAAAATAAAACCGATTAAATAAAATACTCTAAAAAATTACATTGTTACAAATAATTTTAAATCTACTCACTCGATCTTATCCAAATTTGAGTAGGACCATATCAGAAGCACTAGCTTAGTATCATCAAAATTGGGTCATAAGAGAAGCAGTCATAGTTAATCTATATAAATAAATCACTGACGTGACTGAGCGATTGACAGACAACGTACAAAAATAAGTGGCCATGGAAATCTAAAATATAGGCATATAAGCTTCATGAGGAGTGTAGAGAAGCACTAAGAGAGGATTTCTGGAAATTCCTATGAAAACGGAAAATAACAGTTCAGTTTTAACAGTCCACGCAAATAACGTCGCGGTATAGAGCTAAATGGCGATAAAAAGAAAGGACGTCATAATAAATAATTATTACAATAAGTATTAATAAAAATAAAGGGAACATATAAAGCGAACATAAAACGCTATTCCATAGGACCTTGCAGATTAAACTGGCTTATCTTTATTTATGTATACATAAACCTAGTTTAGTAAAGTGTTAGCTTCATACTTTCTCCCATATAACAGGATAGGCAGATTCAGATTCAAATAATTGTATTTAAAGTAAGAAAATTTTGAAAGTCAAATAATTTACCACCGGTTCACTATATTTAATGCCTCAGACCTGAGAAGAACCGGCGCAAGAAACTCAGCGGGGCTTTTTTTTTCTTTTTCTCTTTTTCCTCAGTCAATACTTCATAATTATTTATTAGTGGGAGAGAGAGTGCCAAGACTCTCCGTTCTACGCTTTCCGCTTGAATTCTAAGTATTGCGTGTTAAGTGTTAACTCACGCTGCTTTTTGCCTAACTAGAGCGGGAAAATTAAAATAATTTAAAAATAATCTTTCATCGAGTGTGAATCGCACTCACACTTGTTACGTTTAGACACTGTTCCACTATACCACATCGGCTTCATACAATTAAAAAAAATATAATTTACGATACTAATGATAATAAACTAAGCGCTTTGAACATATACGAGTATATACCTACATACTCGTATGTACATATGCAGCAAGTATGGGCTTAGTACTGAAGTGTCGTAGAGTTGAGAACGTTCATTTTTTCAGTCATAGTTAATCTTTTATTTATTAAGATTAACGTGGGTCCAAAAATAATTTGAAAACGTAACGAATATATTTTATGAAAATCTTAAAATAACCAAACTTCAAAGTCACATGAAATAGGTACATGTCGAGTAAAAATAAAAAAGGAATTTAATAGTTTTGGGATAAAAGGCAAAATAGCTTAGATTTGTACAATCCTATTTACAGTGTAATCCATCTTTGCAAAGAAATTGACATGACGTACAATACAATATGAATTGACATGTAGAATAAAAAGATGAAAATTATTGGATGGAAATCAAAAGGTTGAATTTGACGTATAAATAACGAAAATAATTAAGTTATCAACCAAAAGAAGAAGATCGACTTAAAAAAAAAATGCAATAAAAAGTACAATGATATAATTATTACGAATATCTCAAAAAGTAGTGACCTATTCTAAAAAAAACACCGCCGAATTGATAATCTCCTCTTTTTTTGACATCGGTTAAAAATAATTAATTGTGACGATTTTTATTTTGTAGTAGTATCGTAGTCATATCGTAGATTTTACCATTTTATTAAACGGAGTGTCTTAACTCTAGGTTCCCTCTTCCTACCCCCTGCTATTGCGGGATACAGCGTGAAGCTATGTTATGTTATGTAAAATAATTTAAATAATCCATTCGAGTTAGAATTGAATCCACAACAATTGCGTTAACACCTAGTGAATGACCACCACAATACTATATATATATTTTTTCTTCCATAGTAAAAACTAACATCAGTTTTCACTTTAGTCATAGAAAAAGGTGTCGTGTATATTTGGTGAAATATGATTGACAATACAAGCGAATATTGTTAGATTATTATGGTGAAACATAATAAACTTACTTTTCCAAAATGCTAAGAAAATCTCATCGTCGTCATATCGTAGATTTTACCATTTTATTAAATGATCGTTTATGTCACGAACTAGTCTCATATAGCATGAAATTAATTATCTATTAGCTCATGATTTGCGTTAAACAGATCAATGATAACAAATCATTTTACGATATAATCTACTACGCGCGCGCCAAAGTCATCGAAATGTAATCATCTTATTTGACCAAATCGTAATTTAACATATACAAATTAAACTGAAACTTGTTAATACATACACACATAGCTTCACGTTGTAGAGGGAACCTAGTGTTAAGACACTGCGTTCCTCACTTTCCACCAAATTAAGACATTGTGTGTTGAGTGGCGGAACTCAACGCTGCGCTTTGCCTTGTTACCAAACCTAGAAAATGAAAAATTGCATTTCCTGGACTGGGAATCGAACCCACAATCTGTCGCGTTTACAGTCGCACGCTTTTGCCTCTGCGCCACGACAGGCGTTTTATCAGAGAGGAGAAATTAAAATAATTTAATTACAATCACTCTGCCGATTGGGGATCGATCTCACTACAGTCTATATCTCACAATAGTGCTTACAGTGGGACACTATATCCACTGCACCACAACAGCTAATAGCGTCTCACAACCTTTTATGTGCCATACCTCACCTTTTTATTAAAAAATAAATCGTTCACTTAAGAAACTCAAATGACAGATTTAAAGAAGAAATTACTAGGAAATTATTAACGAAACCCAGTAAGTAATTTTTTTAAAATATGTACTGAATAACTAAAATTGAAATTCCAAATTATTTTAATAAAGGTTTTTGTAGAAAGGACAAGGCAAACTAGCGTTCAGGTCATCTGATGGTAAGTGATCTCCGCTGTCCACGGCCTCATTTAACACCAGAGGAGCTACAGGTACATTGCCGGTCTTTAAGAGTTTTCCTATTGCCCCCAATAACGAATAATATGCCCTCCTGTGGAGCGTGGGCCCCACATTGGGAAACACTGCTTTAGATCAATGAAATTCTTAGAAGTTTTTTTTCGTACCTACTCCCCTTAAGCCTCCCGAGAGGCGACTATTCTAGTACAAATATTTATGACCTAATAAACGTAACAGTTGATTATATTACTTGAATTTACAATGCCTTTTATGGTTAATACATTAATTAAATTAATTGAGATGGCCGTTTTACGATGCCAGTATTGGCTTGGTTGACGATTGATATTTATTTGTATTTATAACCGACTTAAGAAAAGGAGGATGTTATCAATTCCATTGTTTTTTTTATGTGTGTTACCACGAATTATTTTACTGGGTGAACCAATTTTGATGATTCTATTTTATATTTTGATATATTATTCTGGTGTACTTCTTATTAAATTTGGTTATTCGAGTCGGTCGAGTAGTTTTTGAGTTATTCGGAATAATTATAGTTTTTAGTGCATTTAATTTGAAGTCAGTTTTATTTTTTTGTTAAAATTTTTATGTTATATGACTAATAACTAATAAGTAATAGTTTTGGTTAAAAATTCAATTTTAAGGATTATATTTTTATTATGCGTACATGAAAAACATTAAACATAAAATTGTGGTGCCGTTAAAATTTATATAAAGAAAAAAAGTGTAGAATGTCAATATTTTTTATTATAATATATTAGAAATGCACTAAATAAAATATTACAGACGCCACCACTACTACTACTATGGCTATACTTCTGAATAGCACATAACCTATAATTTATAAAAAATATGTGTAGCCGTAATATAATGTACCTAGAATATTATAAGTACTTTTTAAATCTTCTACAATTTTTGCTTATGAATAATAACAACTTAATTATTATTCATAAGCAAAAATTGTAGAAGATTTAAGATTTAATCCAACAAGCTAGACATTACAAAAACGAAAGTAAAAAAAAATGATAAAATATATATAACTCACATTATTTGTTAATCAAAGAAAGGAGAAGGCTTTCGTTTTTTCGCTTATTTTTCAAATAGGTAAAGTTATTTTGAATTCTAAATCAATTAATTAGTTATAATGGCCATCATGGCGCAGTGGGACAGACGGCCGACTGTAAAAGCGATTGGTTGTGAATTCGATTCCCACTTGAAAAATTATTATGTTTAAATTATTTTCATTTCTCCGGTGGAGACTTTTGTTTACGTTTTTTCAATTTGACACAGCCGTACATGATACATACATACAAACATAGCTTCACGCTGTATCCTGCATATAGCAGGGTAGGCAGAGGGAACCTAGTGTTAAGACACTCCGTTCCCCACTTTCCGCTTTTAATTTTTGAAATAAGTAAAACTAATTTGAATTCTAAATCATCACATATAGAGGCCATCGTGGCGTGGCAGTGGGAGAGCGTCTGAATATTAACGCGATTGGTTGTGGGTTCGATTCCCACTCGGGGAATTTAAGTTATTTTCAGCTCTGGTAAGGCAAAACGCGGCGTTAAGTTCCGCCACTTAAAACGCAATGTCTGGAATTCTGGTGGTAAGCGGCAAACAGCGTGTCTTGATACTAAGGTTCACTCTTATTACCTTGGTATGCGGGATAAAGCGTGAAGGTATAAAACCAATCAATCGATTCATAGACACTTTTATATTAGCATCGAGAAGGAATTGAATTGAACACCGTAATAATAGAGTGATCTTTTTATGATCCAGTTAGCTTCTATTCAGATTTCAGATCCATGAATTATTCTAGTCGTAGACTATTACGTGAATATTTTTATGATATTTCTAGACTTGGATGAATACCGAACTAGGTTTTATGTAAATACCCTAAGGATTTCATGGTTTGATAAAAACAAAGACCTTTTGGTTAATATTTATACTACTATTGTAGAGAATGTGTATATTTTATTTTTTATTATTTTCACCCTTTTGTCTCATATGGCATAGAAGTCAAAGAGTTAAGACACTACGTTCTCCAATACCTGTCTATATTCAATTGCGGATTGAGATCCACCACTCAACCGCTTCAACTCAATCTATTCCGTTTAGTTCGCACGGCACAATTTGTCTCATCAGAAAAGCGAGAAAAAATGAATTAAATATAATCATTCACCCGAGTGGGAATCGAACCCTCAACCAGTATAACTAGATAATTAGACGCTGTCCCACTGAGCCCTAATGTTTCTCTTTGGTTAGCTTAAGGAAGCGGATAAAAAAAAATAAGCTTAAGTTTAAGCTAATTTGATTTATAAAAGAACATCTATAAATATAACGAAAATTTCTGAAATATTTCACATGCTGACAGATTTTTAACACCACTTAGACTATTGGAAACATGTCATCGGAAAGGTATTCGCCTTGGAAGGTGCTACATTGCTCACTGAACTGAAAGTTGTGAGCTGAATTTAACAAAAAGGAAATCTGTACGACTTTTTGTTAATCCAACCCTTTCTTCTTGTCATATATACCTATTATAATAGATTTGTGCCACGTATTTCTTCGATAACATATTTTCTTTTATTTCTGCATTTTGGTTCTTCATGGTTTTTTACTTGTCTCTCGTTCTTTCGTTGATGCCCACTGCAAGACATGCGACCAGTCCTGTGCTTCTCGCATCCAGTGGCTTTTGGCAACTTTGACTTGATGGTAAGTCCATTTGGTATTTGCCTACGATTGAACTTGTCCCTCAGTTGGCTGTGACTTTTTGCAAATAAAGACTGCATACTTCCAAAATTCATTTTTTATATTCGAAACGTCTGTATATTTCAATAGTTCCATAATTATTTTGGTCGCATTTTGATTGAGAACTATACTTATGCTATATTTGAAAAATATCTTGATTGGAACAATTGTTGCTTAATTAATAAATATTGCAGATACTCCTAAAATGATAAACATTTTTTTTAACTTCACGCTGTAACCCGCATATAGCAGGGTAGGCAGAGGGAACTAGAGAACCTAGTGCTAAGACACTCAATTCTCTTTCAACAATTCCGTTCCCCACTTTCCGCCGAATTGAGGCATTGCGTGTTGTGTGGCGGAACTCAATGCCGCGCTTTGCCTTACCAAACCCAAGAAATGAAAATACTAAATTTTACATTTCCTGGAGTGGGAACCGAACCCACAACCTGTCGCGTTAACAGTCGCACGCTTGTGCCTCTGCGCCACGACAGGCGCATTATATCATATTTTGTTATTGGCTCTGTTTACGCTGATGTTCTAATTTTATACTCAGTGAATAAACATTTAAGCCTTGTATACTTATATTTAATAATATAATTCTTTCCTTTTTCCTGTTTCATGCCTTTATCCCTTGTCTACTATAAGGCGACTTAGACGACAGGCAATCAGGACCTTCTCTTATTACCAAGTCGGATAAAATGGCAGACAGTCATGACGTCATTATTTAGCAATAAAGCATTTATTCTGTCTAAGAGGTTAGAATAAAATAAGAAAGAGTTATTTGAGACCGTTGTCACTTCTTAAAATTAATGACTTCAATATTGCTGCTATATTTTTCTTTATTTCGTTTGTTTGTGACTTAGGTTTTATTCGTGATGTATTTATCTTCAATGTCACAATAAATGGGAATCCTATATTTAACAGGTGGATGGGTGTTAACACTTAATGTTATTGCAGCTTCGTTGGAAATATTTTTTTAAAGGTTTTTGTTTTCCTTTTATCGATGCTTAAGGTTTTGTGTTTAAAGAAATATACCAAATTAAAACTTATAATTAAAATTGTGATTAGTATTACAAAAAAGAACACGGACTCTAAATAAAGTACACTATAAGGTAACAAAATGGTTAACTCAAAAACTAGACATCAAATCCTAACAATATAAATGAGACCACATGAAAATCACTAACATATAAAAAAAGAATCATTAAAATGGTTCATGGAGTAAAAAGTTATGCGGTAACACACTTTTAATTTAAACAGACAAATCATGGTGTTGAGATCCGCCATACGTAATGTAAAAAAATAATTATAACAAAAAAAATATTATTATTATAATTACAAAAACGAAAATTGACTGCAAATATAAAGCCCTATAGAGTAAAAAAAACGATTAACTCAGAAAACTACACATCAGATCTTAAGAAAATGTAAATGAGCTTGAGCTTTCATATAAAAAAGGGATCATCAATCAGGTACACTCAGTAAAAAATATGCGGGAATACTATTTTTAAACTTTTAAAGTGTTAATTGTTAGTTATTCACACACTAATTCTAGAGAAAATGCTAATAACAAAAATAAGTTGTAACAAGCGTATAAGAATTTCGACGCCGCCCGATATAGAACACATGGCTTTGTGGTCAGAGCGCTTGAACAGTTTCTAAGAGGCGCGGGTTCGAGTCCCACTACGTTTTTTAAGTATGTTTTTACACACAAGTTTTTACACAACTAAAAAAGCGCGGCGTTAAGCTCCGCCATTTAACACAATGCCTTGAATTTAGATAAAAAGCGGCGAAATAAACGAATAGAAAGTAAAAACAATCTTGATAATATTAAGCCGGATCGCCTTAGCTCATTCAATGTCCATGTACCATAAGCTTTCACATCTATAAAGATAACTTATTTTCGGACCTATTCTTACTTTTATGTTACCGATTGTTGATATCTATTGTTAGAGCTAAATCTTCCTTCAGTATGTCTAGATGTATGAGATTTTAGTTTTTGCTATAAATCTGACCCCAAGTTAATAGTTGGAGGCGGTGAACTGGAAATTATTAACTAGAATAACCTGGTTTGGATATAGGATATTAAATAATGTACGGAGTTACTTCAGCGTATATATTTAATGAATAATATTTGATTTTTTATGATTTTCTCATTAAAATTATGTTAACAACTATAATTAACGAAAAAATCAAAACCGACTTCAATAAAATGCACGAAAAAGTAAAATTATTACGAATAACTCAAAAACTGCTCTTCAGATCCTAACTAATTTTAAATGAAACATCATATACATTATCATATAAAAAATCGTCAACGAATCGAATCGAAAACCTTCTTATTTTTTTGAAGTCGGTTAAAAACTTATAGCTTAATTTAATAGCTAAACGCTGAGAACGTTTTCTAAAGGGCGCGAGTTCAAGTCCGGCGACATTTAAATATATATGTATGTAATATGTATGTAAATGCATGTCGTGGCGCAGAGGCACAAGCGGGCGACTGTAAACGCGACAGTTTGTGGGTTCGATTCCCACTCCAGGAAAACGAATTTTTCATTTCTTGGGATTGGTAACAAGGCAGTGGCGTTAAGTTCCGCTACTCAGCACGCAATGCCTCAATTAATACCAACATTAGGTTCCCTCTGTCTACCTTGCTATATGCGGGATAAAGCGTGAAGCTATGTATGTATGTATGTTTGTACATTATTCTTAATTTTAGTTAGGTATTAGTTAGTTTACATAAATAATAAAAAAACATATTTATATTTTAAAAAAAGATTAAAACGGAATTCTAGGTTAATTTCTGTCGTATTTACCTTAAAAGGGCTTGTTTTATATTTCTCTTCTACGGTCTAATGTATCAGTGGTAGAGCTTAATAAAAAAATATAATATATTACAGTCACTTTTGACAATAATTTGACGGATGATGGTTTCAAATTTCACTCGAGGGATGTTTTTTTCATATATATTTTACTTGTCATATTAGATATTACACCTTATATATTCAGTGGCATGGGTTGGAAGTTTTAAAAAGGTAATTCGGTAGCAGTGGCGAGGGGTGAAAATTTTAGTTAGGCAAGCCGGTAAATTTATAGAAGCCGATGTGTATTTAGGGAAGTCGGTACATATATTTAGGGAAGCCGGTAAGTTTTAGAGAATTCTGTATATTTAGGGTAGCCGGTATAGAATGTGAAGGTTTTATTATTATTGAATTTTTTCATCGCAAACTTCATTAGAATTCGAGCTCCACATTTTCCTGGTGACCTTTTTTTTTAGGTCTCATACTTGTACCTCAAAAAGTTAGGCAAGCCGGTGGGAACCGTGTTGTATGGACGTCTCGCTACTGGTTGGTAGATTTAGGGAAGCTGGCACATAGAGGTAATTAGGTATACTCGTATATCTATCTCACTCTCGACTCTCTCGACCTTTTTACTAGCTGTCACACTTTAGTTTAGCTTTTTTTCTTGCAATCTCACACCCAATTTTTTTCAACCTCACTTTTTTTATAACCCCTAATCTGCTAAGTCCGTGACTAATTTATAATTTTTTTTAACTTCACGCTGTAACCCGCATATAGCATGGTAGATAGAGGGAACCTGATAACCTAGTGTTAAGACACTCCGTTCTCTTACAACAATGTTGTACCCCACTTATAAATTATTATAACTTATAATTTATTATAACTTACAAAAGGTAAGCCAATGGGAATCGTGTTATATGGACGGCCCTGATAAGATGACAAATTATTTCTGTTGCCTCGATTGTTGTAATCATTTTGTAATTAGTCGACTGAATATCCGATAAATCCACAAAATCAATCACCGTCCAACTGTGTCAATAGAGTGATAACTTGGTTGCCGTCCCAAATGTATTCCACAAGTATATATTGTTTGTTTTATTATTACATATGCTAAACTAGTGTTATCTTAAGCTAGGCTTAATGTTTGTAGGTGATTTTGTTTATGTAAATATTGTATTTCAGAATTTAGCCTAATAAATAACTTTTTATACATTCAATTCTAAAACTTATACCAAAATATTTCTTTTTGTTTTCTTTAAACCAGAGTTAATCGTGGTGCTGTGGAAGTATACCTGGCTATATACCCGATTGGTAGTGGTTTCGATTCCTGCTTGGGGTAAAAAATATATTTATACTGTAAGACAAAGCACGGCGCTAAGTGCAGTCACTCAATACGTAAATTCTAGAATTTGATTGGAAAGTGGAAAACGAACTGTTTCGATATTATTTTCTCTATTTCCTGAGAGCAGAGTCCCTGCATTATTCTGTCACCTCGTCCAGTCAGTTACATCATACATGTCCTCCGGAATCATTAATATATACTCGTAAGCATATTGTTGAAAGAGAATGGAGTGTCCTGATACTAGGTTCTCTGGTTCCCTCTGCCTAGGTGTTCTAGTCTGCTATAAGCAAGTTACAGCGTAAAGTTAAAAAAGTAAGTAAGTTACTACCCAACGGAGTGATTTATCACTTTAATAAATCTCAATACAAATATTAAATAAAAAATGTATATTCCAAAAACATTAAAAATGAAACGTTCAAATGTTAACAAAATCTTATTATTCCACTTTATTTAGTGCCGCGATAAAACATGATCCAGCAAACACCATTCCGGCAGTAAATAGAATCGCTCGTAATTCTATACGATTTATATCGACGCACCTAGTTTTTGATCAAGAATTTGGGCTTTGGTTAGTTACATTATAGTCATAATATTTGTATAGCAGAGGTCACTGGTTCAAAATTTGTTTGATACACGTTTTTATTGTAAAACAAAAATTATAGTTATAAGTTTTTTGAGGCTTCTCGTGGCGCAGAGTCACAAGCGTGCGACTGTAAATACGACAGGTTGTGGATTCGACTCCTAGTCTTAGTCCTTGCACTGGTATATTAAACAAATTATCCCTTAACTCAACTTTAGTGAGTACAGATAACAAAAAAATTTTCACAGACAATTTTTTTTCATTTTTTCCTTTTCATTCAAATAATTTACTTGGGAAATGTCACCGAATTAAAAATATTTCGTGCAACAAAGTAACAACGGTAACAAAACGTCGACAGCAGTGACAGCGGTGGCTTCGTGGAAATAAACCTACATACATTTTTATGCACATATAAATTTACTTCATAATACTATATCATGGGACTTTACTTTTATATTTACATCAAAGGAATTCTGGCTACTCAGCATACGAAGGGGATTTTTTTTTTGTTTTTTAACTTAATTGTACGCTGTATCCCGCACATAGCAGGGTAGGTAGAGGGAACCAGAGAACCTATTGTTAAGACACTCCGCTCTCTTTTAACATTTTCCGTTCCCCACTTTCCGCCGAATTGAAGCATTACGTGATGAGTGGCGGAGATCAACGCCACGCTTAGACTTGTTACCAAATCCAGGAAATGGAATTTTTCATTTCCTGAGTGGGAATTGAACCCACAACCTGTCGCGTTTACATTGTCGTGTCTTGTCTGTCCTCTGTGACACAACAGGTTGTTTTCTTTATTCTATATAATTTATTTTTATTCTAAATCGTGAATAAATTTATTTAAATAGCATATATCTAGTCTTATTTACTCATCTTCTTATATTAAATTTGTATTTTTTTATAATTAAAACAAGAAAATGAAATAGACTTTGAACAAAATGCACTAAACAGCAATTTTTTTTATGAATAACTCATAAAGTATCTCTAACTCGGACTCATCAGATCCTAATTAAATTTAAATGGGACCACATCAGAAGCACTAGCTATCATATCCAAAAAAAAACCATCTACAGTGATTAATCCAGTAAAAAGTTATGCGGTTTTTTTTTTAACTTCACGCTGTATCCCGCGTATAGCAGGGTAGGCAGAGGGCACCTAAGAACCTAGTGTTAAGACACTCCGTTCTCTTACAACAATTTCGTTCCCCACTTTCCGCCGAATTGAGGCATTGCGTGCTGAGTGGCGGAACTCAATGACGCGCTTTGCCTTGTTACCAAACCCAGGAAATGAAAATACTAACATTTCCTGGAGTGGGAATCGAACCCACAAACTGTCGCGTTTACAGTCGCACGCTTGTGCCTCTGCGCCACGACAGGCGCTATAGGTTCAAACAAGAACTTTATTTCAACAAAGACATTCATGTCACTAACGTGATAACAATAGATAAAGTAAACTATGACAGGAGTTATGCGGTAATACCCATAAAAAATACAGTCAAATTAAGTACCTCCTTTTTTGTAGTACTAAATAATTTATAACCCTTTGTAACATTTTCTTCAAAGCGTGGTAATGACATTAAAAAATAAAATATTTAAAAAATAAAACATTTTCTGTTTTTTAATACCAAACAAAAAGGAATACATACAGAAAATAAAAACGTTTAATCGTAGTTTATTAATCTTATTTGTACAAGCCAATCCTTTCACGCCTTCTCCAGTCTACGTGACATTGATGAAGCGTTCATCTAGTACTTAAAAAAACAAATTGAATTAGACGGGTAATTATTTTTCTAGTTGAAAAATTAATAAAATCTTTTTATATGTTCAAGTTTGAAAGGTTAAAATGTTTTATTTTTTAATATCTTATTAAAAAAAAGATAATGAAAATGTATGTATGTGAGTACTTTACTGACAAATACTATGTTGAAAGCTAAAGGACGGACGAGTGACGCTTGCTAAAATCTATATATAAATACGTGAAGCAAAACTTTGGATCCCTTTTTACAAAAATTACGCAGACGGAGCTGCATGAATTTTGGCACGCTTATAGTTTATATAGAGAAGGAGTGCAGAATGCTAACATGTTTTTAAAAATAATGTATAAAAAGTATATTGAATTAACAAAATAAATGTTACACGCACTACCATGGTTTGACATCCATGTTTATACAAAGTGACATATCCATTGTTAAAGAAAACGTGTCTTTAACGCGTCAACAGGGACACTACTAATATTAACTCATATAGAGTTACTCATTTAGTTGTTAAATCTCACGCTATCTATCATAACTGACTATATTTTTGGGAAACATTATTATGTATTTTTGCAAAAATCTAAAAGGCAATACCGAAGCGTGATATTAGAAAAATAATATACTGAAGATACATACGCTCAAATTAAATATTGTCACCAATCGTTTTTAATCTTTTTGTTGTACTATTCGATATTGCTTCGCTTAATAAATATGAAAATATTTGTTTTCAATGAAGCTATGATTAAAATTGTAATACGGAGGATATGATTTTAATTAAGAGTTGAAATTCGAAAAGAAGTGGAAAATAATAAATCGTAAGTTTACTTTCCTTTTTTTTTTTTTAACTTCACGCAGTATCCCGCATATAGCAGGGTAGGCAGAGGGAACCTGAAAACCTGGTGTCAAGACGCTCAGTTCTCTTTCAACAAATCCGTTCCCCACTTTCCGCCAGATTGAGGCATTGCGTGTTGAATGGCGGAACTCAACGCCGCGCTTTGCCTCGTTACCGATCCCAGAAAATGTAAATACTTCATTTCCTGGAGTGGGAATCGAACCCACAACCTGTCGCTTTACAGTCGCACACTTGTGCCTCTGCGCCACGACAGGCCAAGTTTACTTGTTGTGTACTTATATAAAGTAAAACAACTGAAATGCCGTGACCTCTGAGCCACGACACGGCCTCTTATTTTAATTCAGTTGTTTGAGGCGTGTACGCGATTGCACGCGACAGGTAGTAGGGTCGATTCCCACTCCAGTACATGAAAATAATGTTTAATATTTTCATTTCCGCGCTCTGGTTTATAATAAATATTTTTAAAGTTTTTAATTAATAAAAGTGACGAGGTGAAAGACTTCAAACTTCAATTTTATTTAGATAATTATTATCTAACGACTGACTGTAAACACGGCAGGTTGTGGGTTCGAATCCAACTCTAATAAATGTTAGTATTTTCATTTCCTGGGTTTGGTAACAAGGCAAAGCGCGGCGTTGAGTTCCGCCACCTCAGCACGCAATGCCTTAATTTGGCGGAAAGTGGGGAACGGAATTGTTGTAAGAAACGGAGTGTCTTAACACTAGGTTCTCAGATTCCCTCTGCATACCCTATATATACATATATGGGATACAGCGTGAAGTTAAAAAAATATATATATCAAAATAAACGTTCTATTTCATAGTATATGAACTTAATTCGAGTAATTTTACATTATTACAAAATATTACAGCAGAATATATTTATTTATAAAAACTATTATTATTAATAATTATAGTAAATATTGTACCAAAATAGAATATCAAAGCGTTTTAAGCGTATGAGCGACGCTTTAGGCAGCCTTTGACTACTTAGACAATATTACCTTCTTAAATGTTAACCGAAGTGTAAAATAGGTTTGCTCCATTATAATTCCTGACTCTATATATATAAATTTGTAGCACATTTTTTCTTACAGGGTATTGAGAGAGAACATAGTGTCTAAACACTTTGTTCACAACTTTCCGCCTAAATTCGTGATATTACGTTGAGTGGTGGAATGTATGGGGAACTGAAAATATTTTAAATTTGATGATATCCTCGAGTGGGAATCGAACCTACAATAAATCGCGTTACCAATCATATATTTGCATCGCAATGGCCTCCTAATTCTAATTTTTTTACATTTTATATTAGATAGCTAACGGCATCGTGGCGCAGTAAAGGAATTTATCACTGTAATACGACTGTTATGTGTTCGATCACCGTGCGGTGGAATATTTATATCTTTTTTTAGCTTCACGCTGTATCCCGCATATAGCAGGTTAGGCAGAGGGAACCTGAGAACCTAGTGTTAAGACACTCTCCGCGGTTCCCCACGGAATCGTCGGAATTGAGGCAATGCGTGCTGAGTGGCGGATTTAGCTATATTTTAATAATATTTTCATGTCCACTATTGGAATAGACACAACGCAAGCAAGCATTATAACGCTAGGTTCTGTGGAGCTTCTAAACTGTACTTCAAATGATAAAAACGGATCTAAAAGAGTAGTTAATTATTAAATGAAAATCATAGCTTCTTAAGTATATATATACGAGTATATTAAACAGAAATATATGTATTTGTATTTTTGAGTATACAGGGTATATTTTTATTTTATTCAATCCCAGCTAGATTGAAACAAAATCTACAATTTCAATACATGGATTTCCTTACACGAAAAACAACCGGTTTATAGAATATATTTGTTTTTAGGACATCATGGCTCAGTGGAGTATCCTGACTTTAACACGATATCTATAAGTTCGATCTCCAATCGGGGAATAATTATATTTAGACTACTTATCATCATTTTCTCGCTATGTTAAAACAAAGCGCGGCGTTTAGTTCTGCTACTTTAACCAACTCTAACCTACAAGATCTGTTTCACGTTTTATCTATAGCGATCTACTCAGATCTGAACTTCATTAGTATTGAATCCAGTTTTTTCATGTTCCAGCAGGAACTTCAAAATATCCCCTCTTAGAGACATCTTATGAGATATCACTAAAAGGGGATATTCGGAAGTTCCTGATTAATTAAGTAACAAACACAAGTCTTCTGTATTGCACACAAAAAATACAAATTATCTGTCAGCTTAGCATATTTAGAAGATACATACAGACATACATAGCTTCACACTGCATCCCGTATATAGCAGGGTAGGCAGAGGGAACCTAGTGTTAAGAAACTCCGTTCCCAACTTTCCGCAGAATTGTGATATTTAGAAGATAAAGAACAGAAATATTTTTAAAAACTTACATGAAATCCCTCAAAGCACTGTAACAAGTTAAGCTATACGTTCTATAGAGTCTACTTTGAAATTCTTATACGCTTGTTGCAATTTATTATTGTCGAATACTAAGAGGTGTGGGTTCGAATACTGTCGTGTGTTTTTTATACATTTTTAAAAATATTATTCTGTTTAAAAATAGCGAAGAAGATAATATATTTTTTTCTAAAATAAAAGTTTAAAACATTTTAAAATAAATGCAAATGGTCTCTTAAGGCACAATCGAGATGAAGTATCGTCATCGTTTTTTGCTTAATTTATTCCTTCCGGGCACTTTTATAGGTCTGGAAGTGTATGTCAAAGACATTATCATGGTCATTTTTAAAAATAATATTCCTACGTTATGAAAAGTTTTTCTTGTTATTTAAAGCTACCTTATATGTATTTTGTATGGAACGAGACTATTGTCCTTTTCATAAAAAAAAATAAATATTTTTGGTTTTAATGTCACTAGGATGAATATTTAATTTTATTATACGTTTTCTTGATTTGACTATATAAAATCGGCTTTGTATTCTACTACACATAAAATATCTATTATAAGGGGGAAACCACGCTAGGTTCTCAGGTTTCCTCTGCCTACCCTTCTATGTGCGGGATGCAGCATAAAGCTTAAAAAAACGTGGAAACAAAGTGGAAACGAGGCCATTGTACCCCACTGGATCAGTATCTAACTGTAAATACGATCAGTTGTGAGTTCGATTCCCACTCGGAAGAATAGTAATATTTAAATTATTTCCATTTTTCCGCGCTGTTAGGATAAAGGACGACGTTGAGTTCCGCCACTCTACATGTAATATCTGGATTTAGGACGGAAAGTAGAGAACACCTTTTGACACTAGGTTCTTTGACTATCTGTTGTCCATTTATTTTCAATGCAATTGTCAATTACTAGGTAATGTAAGATCTCTTTCAGAAAAAAAAAAGAATTCTACGTGAAAGTTTTAAATTTTTTTTCCAAGTTATTAATAAAGAAAATCACATGGCGCAGTCAGGATGTGAGTACAGTCACTTGCTCTGGTAACAAGGCTAAACGCGGCGTTGTAATTCGCCATACAGCACGCAATGCCTAAATTCGGCGGAAAGTGGGGAACGGGTGTTAAGAGAGAACGGAATGTGTTAACACTAGGTTCTCAGGTTCCCTTTGCTTACCTTGCTACGTGCGAGATACAGTGTGAAGCAACAAAAAAAAAATCTCATAAGTAAATTAATTGAACATAATTCTGTCACCCATATTTGTACCATAAGCTGCAAAAGAGAAATATATGAGTCATATATTATTTGCCTTCTTACATACCTACGCATGAAAGCTCAGTTCAAGGTAGATCTCGGCTACGTCTATTTATAACGGATTCAATCTTGATAGTCTATACGACTGTTAAACATGCAACTTGCTTTAACATGTTTTAGATAGCAAAAGTAATTTTACTAGCGAATTAAAACGAAATTGCTTCATTTAAGGTCGTAGGTTACAAAGAACCTTCACAAATTGTTTTAAGTATTTTTTAAAAGTATTAACTTAGAGTCAGAAAAATATTTTTAAACATAAATATTAACGCCTGTCGTGGCGCAGAGGCACAAGCGTGCGACTGTGAACGTGACAGGTTGTGGGTTCGATTCCCACTCACTCAGCACGCAATTCCTCAATTCGGCGGAAAGTAAAGAACGGAGTGTAACTCTAGGTTCCCTTTACCTACCCTGCTGTATGCGGGATACAGCGTGAAGCTGTGTATATAACATAAATATTGGAATATTTTTTCTCATCCTAAGTGTGTGAACTAGATATGTTTTTGTTGAGACTACATTTATATTTTCAATATCATTTTATTTGTACGTAAAAATATCCACAATTATTTAAAGAACTGTGAAATCTGTGATCTGTGAAATCAATAAATCCTTTTTGTCACGGGCACAGGTATACGCATGTATAATAAAATTCCACAAATAATTACAGACTTGCCACTTCAACAATTTAAAGTTAAGATTAAAATCTTATTATTGAAAAAGTTTATTGATCTGTCCAAGAATACTAAAATGATGTTAATGTGTGGAATTAAATGCTGTTGAGGCTCACCTGGGAGGTTCATCATAGTTGTATATTCGAAAGTGCTTGTAATAACCTATTTGAATAAAGAATATTTTGATTTTGTAGATTTGATGGTAAAGTCAAAAATAAGTTGCAACATGTTTAAGAATTTCCAGGTATAGCTTAATTGGCTAGAGCGCTTTTGCGGCTGCCAAGAGACGTGGGTCCGAATCCGGCTATGTTCAATATCCAGAGCACAATTATCGTGTGCGGCTCACTGCGACATAATGGAACTAAACGTGGTAAGCAAATATAATGTAGTTATTATGAATCTTTTTAAATTAAAAATTGAGATTCAAAATATAGCACTGCTGTTTTATCTAACCGCGAAGTAGTTGTTTATGTAAGTGACGAGAACATGTTCATTTCCTTAGCAAAGGTCAGATATATGACAGTGTGGATAACATTTTCTTTATTAATTTAATGTATTCCTATTAAATATATTATTTCAGTGGCGAGGGGTGAAAATTTTAGTTAGGCAATCCGGTAAATTTAGAGAAGCCGATGTACATTCAAGGAAGTCGGTACGTATGTTTAGGGAAGCTGGTATTTTTTAGAGAAACCGGTATAGGAAGCAAAGGTATTTAGTAATTTGATTATCGAATTTTGGCGATGATCTTCCTTTTCTGGGTGTTTAAGACGTCAGAGCTTAATTTTTTTGGTATTTTATACCCGATATTTTCCTGGCGACCTTTTCTTTTTACCTTGCTTGACTTTGTGTTTTTTGCAAACTCTATTACAATTCGAGCTCCACATTTTCCTGGCGACCTTTTTATTTATTTTTAGTTCTCATACTTCTACTTTAAAAAGTTAGGCAAACCGGTGGAAACCGTGTTCTATGGACGCCTCATCATTGCATTATATATATATGTCAATTTTCATACCCTTCGTCCGTACAATTTTGGTAAAAAGGGGTACGAAGTTCCTTCGCGTATTAATATAATGACTATATATTCTACAACAGTCATAAACGTACATTTTCATTACAAGACACAAAGTATCGCGTGCTTCAAAGTCAGATTTCGCGTGCAAAATGATATATTTCATGATTCATGGTTCCCATATCTGCACATTGTGAATGACGGAAGCGAGTACCATTAATCTAAGGAAATCCTTTTTCTGGTGGCTTCCTAATAAATATTATATTAGTATTAAATAGTATATATATTATTATTGTGATTGTGTAGCTTTTGAGTTGAGTGAGTGTTTAAGGAAAAACTTTGATTTTACATTATTATGTCCATAATTTTGATGTATTTTATTACTTCTAAAAGTGTTTTATATAATTTGCTTTCCCAATCGCTGCTCTTTCTTACTGTTTACATTAGAACTTTGTCTCACTACTGCGCCACGATGGGTTCATTATTTTTATTATTTTTTGAAAAATGGGTGCTGACTGTTCCTTCCATTTTCTGTGTTGTGCATTTTTCTTTCTTTCCAGTTTTATGCAGTTGGGGTTTTCTTTTTGTGAATCTTATTTACTACTTATTTACTTGTGGTAGGTATATTGTGGATATTTGTGGCGAGGGGTGGAAATTTTTTAATTTATATTTAGGGAAGCCGGTAATTTTGAGAGAAGCCGATATATTTAGGGAAATTTGTATAGGATGTCAAGGTATTACGTAATTTCACTATACAACTTTGGCGATGACGTTTTTTTTTAAGTCTCATACTTGTACTTTGAAAAGTTAGGCAAGCCGGTGAGAATCGTGTTGTATGGACGCCTCGCCACTGGTGGACTTAAATAATAAGTTTTTATGAATACAAAGTATAGTGGGATTAAAATCGAACATATTGCGTACCGGGATCAAAGGATATATTTATATGTATTTTAATTTAATATTCATGTATATGTAAAATATTTAGCAAAACTAAAAACTATGATATAAACATACGTTTTCAATAGCTTCACCATTTAATCTCACAGCAGAGCTTTGTAGGCAGAGAGAACATAATGTCAATACATTTCGTTCTTCATTTTCTACACGAATTCAAGAAATTGAACATTGAGAGGCGGAACTTAACGCCACGCTTTGTCTGGCCTGAGCAAATTTCTTGAAAGTTTTAGAATTAAAATAATTAAAATATTCCCCAAATGGGGATCAGACTCCCTACCAATGCGTTTACAGTAAGACCGTGTTTTTTGTAATAAAAATACAGAAAATAAATTAAAAATCACTATTTTCTATCCATCATTTTAAACGCTTGTCGTGGCGCAGAGGCACAAGCGTGTGACTGTATACGCGACAGGTTGTGGGTTCGATTCTCACTTCAGGAAATGGAATTTTTCATTTCCTGGGTTTGGTAACAAGCCAAAGCGCGGCATTGAGTTCCGCCACTCAGCGCGCAATGACTCAATTCGGGGTAAAGTAGGGAACGGAGTGTCTTAACACTAGGTTCCCTCTGCCTACCCTACTATACAGGATACAGCGTGAAGCTATGTATGTATGAATCATTTTAAAAAGAACACACGAAGACAATCCATTTATTATAATAAAAATACATAAGCAAATCATTGGCAACTGTGCATCGTTACTACGTTATCGTTTATCATACGCAAGAAAGCGAGTGCATCTCAAGCGCACTTTATCTTGTAATGGAATAGACGTGTACTAGATTTATATACACTTGACACTATAACCATTGTGTGGCTTGCCAAGCTTTTAAACGAACTGAGCTTTGGAAAAATATTTCTTTATTGGCATTATATAGTGAAAATTGGCCTTTGAGGCTTAGTGCAACAGTCAATATGGTGGTAGTGGGTTTGATACTCATTAAAATTAATGATATGAAATTATTTTCGTCTTCCTTACACTAGTAATATAAAGCCTAGCGTTAAGATCCGCCAGTTAGCCCGTAATGTCTTGTATGGAGGGATAAGACACTATGTTTTTTCTGCATACATTGAATATGTAAAAAAAGCGTGAAGCTGAAAGAAAGTGGGAAAGTTTGTTAATATGAGATATTAATATGCTTCAATTCGGCGGAGTAGAGAAAGGAAATGTTAAAAAAGAACGAAGTGTCTAAACACTAGGTTCTCTGGTTTCCTCTGCAGACCCTGCTATGTGCGGGATACAGCGTGACATTAAAAACAATATATTAATATCTTTGTAGATTTAACATAAAAACATTTTAAAAAACAGTTTTAAAATTTAATTTACATAAAAAAGTCGAAATATCTTTCATCAAACATGTAGAAGTGTGCAAACATATCCATATTATCTGTTAAAGGTCACAATTGTTTGGAATGACGGGAATGTGGATGAAATTTTATACTCCAGAATATGAGGACTGTCTTCTATACTATATTGTGCTCGAAACTAGCTACTTCAATTTAAAGAGCAATATTGTAAAGTTGTTTGCAGTATGACAACGTTTCCCATACCGTGTTAATTTATTTACTTATAAAAACTAATTTTTTTTATAGATTCTCGGGAATTTTCAGGATAAACATAGTAGGGTAAGCTGAGGGAACCAGAGAACCAAGTGTTAGGACGGAGTGCCGTTCTCTTTTAAGGTTTCTGTTCCCCAATTTCCGCTAAATTAATGTGCACTTTCCGCCAAATTGATACATGCGCAATACCTCGCGCGTTGAGTAGCGGAACCTAACGTCGCGCTTTACCTTATTACCAGAGTGATAAAATGAAAATATTAAATATTCTTTCATATTTTCATTCCCTGGAGTGGGAATCGAAACTATAACCTGTCGCGTTTCACGAAATTTTATACTTCAGTATATGGGGACTCTTCTAAACAATATTGTTTTCAAAACTAACTACTTCAATTTTGAGAGCAATATTGTATAGTAGTTTGTACAATGATAACGTTTTGTATATCGTGTTAAATTATTTACATATGAAACTAGCTGTTGCTTGCCATTTCGTTTGCATGAGGCTTGTGACCTTTTTATTGTTTTTTTGTTCTCGCAGATATTTTGCTAAATTCTCTTTTCTCTCCCTAATGAAATAACAAAATATAAGCAAACTTTTAGCTTTTTATAGCTTTGCGTTGTCCGTCAGTGACTCAGGGGTTTACAGAATGAGAGTTAGTGGCAGGCAATGGATATTGCTTTGAAATTTAATCAGGAAAGCACTAAAATTTTAGCACGAAAATAAAGTTTTAGTAAGCAAACATTATTTTAGCATGGAAGTGAAACATAGGGTTTGTAGAGTAACTTATCGTTTCTGCTACATAAAATAAATTTAAATTAATAAGTATTGACGCCACCATGGCGCAATGTGACTGTGTCTCTGAAAATAGTTAAGCCGCGAATGATTGTAAATTTCCGAATTTCAATTCGGTGATAAAATATATTTTAAATTTTTATTTTTCCGCTCTGTTAAGACAAAGCGCGGCGTTGAGTTCCGCCATTTTACAGGCAATGTCTCAAATTCAGGCAGAAAGTCAAAGTGGGAGTGTTTTGACAATTTGACAGTTCTTTCTGGTTACATCCTATACGGGAAAAAGCGGAAGCTGAAAAATATATTCTTTTTTTTTAACTTCACGCTTTATCCCGCATATAGCGAGGTAGGCAGAGGGAACCAGAGAACCTAATGTTAAGACACTCCATTCTCTTTCAACATTTCCGTTCTCCACTTTCCGCCAAATTGAGGCATTGCGGGTTGAGTGGCAGAACTCAACGCCGCGCTCTTCCTTGTTACCAAACCCAAGAAATGAAAATACTAAATTTTACATTTCCTGGAGTGGAAATCGAACCCACAACCTGTCGCGTTTACAGTCGCACGCTTGTGCCTCTGCGTCACGACAGGCGTCAATATATTCGTATACAAAGAAATTTCAAACAAATTTAAATAGACATTAAATATTCAAGCAATCTGCATCTTTACCGTCTTTACGTCAATAAAGCTTGGTTTATTTTGTGTGTATTGGAATGATTGATAACGTTTCCATCTGACTACAATATTTATACACCGTGGAGTAGGTTTAGTAAATAACCGCCTTTCAATCTTACGTTTAAATATTGAAATGAATATTATCGAAATAGTATAAAATATTCTTTTGTTGATTTTTAAATGTGTCTTTTGTTATAATATTTTGCTTGTAAGTGAAACTATTTTAACCATATTAATCATTTTTGTTAGTCTTGAAATAAACTTTACTGTATACAAAGTAGAAGTCAAATCATAACAAATAAAAAATCAAAGAAGTATTTATGTAGGTAGGGAAAAATAAAATATTCTGTATCTATCTCACAATATGTAATTAAATAAATAAATGATAATAATAAAATTAAGATACAAAAAATCTCTAGTTATGCCAGAGGACCAGTGGGTCGTTAAAAAAAAAACATATTAATCGCGTATATTGTAGTATTTGGAGATACATTTTTAAATCTCTCTAGAATCTAACAGTTCGAACAATTTACAGTAGTTCGTGGTCATAGGTTGACTCGGGTGGTCCCTAGAAACAGGTGAGTCTATCATTAAGTTCATATTTCTTTATCATAGCTTCACGTTTTATCTCTAGCCGGGTAGACATAATGAAAGGATCACCAAACGCTACGATCCCTGCATACTTCTTTCGCGTCGTCCACAGCCATTAACCTCTTTATAAATGATATTCGGGGGGTCCCCATACTTTTTACGTTACATTATCAAGTTAAAATGATTTAATTTAATATGTGTAAAAAACATAATTTGATGCTTGTTTTTTTTAAAAGAATTAATATTTAACTTGCAATATTTTTATATTAATAACAATGTCGGGGTCCATTTTACAAAATTAAGTTAGACCCACCCATTTGCTCTCCAATGCAGTTGAAATTACTAGTTGGTTCCAATGACAGCTGTTATATTGAATAAAGTTTTCAAAATGGCTTTTCAGTTAAAATTTGTCAAATGCCAAAAACTTACCACGTTCTACTTTTGCAACGATATTTGTTACAATAAAAAACCTGCGGATGTTGATAGAATGTCTTCTATTCGTCTTAATATTAAGAAGGAACAAATAAATGGTCTCAGTAATATTTTCAGAAGATAAAAGCATGTTTTTATTTGAGGCACACTGTAAATGTGACGGGTTGTGGGTTAGATTCCTACTCCATGAACTCTAGATTGTAGTAATGAAAATATTATATATTTATAGTGATTAATATTTTGTATTTTCATTTCCTAGCTCTGGTAACAAGGCAGGCACGGCGTTAAATTCTGCCATTCAACACACATTGCCTCAATTCAGTGGAAATTAGGAAACGAAAATCTTAAGAGAACGGAGTCCTAACACTAGGTTTTCGGGTTCCTACTGTCTACTCTGCTACGTGCGAGATACAGCGTGAAGTCAAAAAAAATGTTTTTATCATAGTACTACCGGTACCCACGACTTCGTTCGCTTCAAAAACAGGACTTTCAACTTATTTTCATGTTAAGACTTATTTTATTTTTTTACAGCTTCACGCTTTATCCCGCATAGCAAAGTCGTTAGAGAGAACCTTGTGTAAAAATACTCCGTTCACCGCTTTCGACCGAATGAACGAAATTGAAACATTGCGTGTTTTAACACGCAATGTTTCATGGCATTTATGGCTGAAATCAACACCGCATTTTGCTTTACTAGAGCAGAGAAATGAAAAAGAATTAAATATATTAATTTCCCGATTGGGAGTCGATCCTACGACCAATCACGAGTTTACCCTCAGTCTTTTCGCCACGATGGATTTGAATAATAAAAATATTCTTAAATATACTTAGAGACTCACTTGACAATGTAAATCTGTAGCTGAGGGACCTTTCGTATTTGAAATTCAGACAATATTATGTGCGTTCTGTGCTCTAGAGAACGTTGAATATATTTTGAAAATTAACAGATAAAATTCTTATATAAAATATCTTTTTGTTTCATATATTTTTGAAGTGAAAACTTCTTTAGCGGCGATGTGCACTTTTTATGATGGTAAAAAAAAATAAATTCGCGTCAGGACACATGAAATGATGGAAAATTCGTAAGACGAAATTGTCATGTTTGTGTACGATAGTGAAATAAATTAATATTGTATTTTACCACATAAATCATAGTAATTTTAAACTAATTATGAAAGCAATTCATGCAAAATCATTCCCTAACTATTCCAGAATACCAAAAATGCACAACGCTAATATTTAGGTATTCTCTTCTGCCAGCTCTCCCGGAGTGCAACTCGTTGTTTACGCTTATAGCGCTTGCGTATCTAGACCAATAAAATCCTACCTATTATCCTAGACCTATAAAATCAAGTGTACTTAATATATTTTTTCAACTTTACTTTTATCTTTCTATCTATAAATGTAAGAAAATCTTGCAATGCTTATATTATGGGGTTCGACTCCCATTTGCGGGATTATATACATACATAGCTTCACGCTGTATCCCCCATATAGCAGGGTAGGCAGAGGGAACCTAGTGTTAAGACACTCCGTTCCTCACTTTCCGCCGAATTGGGCATTGCGTGCTGAGTGACGGAACTCAACGATGCGCTTTGCCTTGTTACTGAACCAAGGAAATGAAAAATTCCATTTCCGGGATTAACTATACTTAAATTATTATCATTTCTCCGCTCTGGTAAACAAAGACACCGTGTATACAGAGTATACCGTGACACAGTGTGTTCAATTGACACACAATTTTACGAATTCAGGGTAAACCGGTGAACGGAGTGTCTTGAAACAATATAATATTTTGAGAGTTTCAAACTATACTGACATTCTTGCCAGGCTTCTAAGCGTATTCCTTTAAGTTTATTTTTTAAATTATATTGTTAATTAACTCCAAAAAGGAGGTTTTCAAACTGTATTATTATTTCTTAGCGTTGTCTTAGTGGTGTGTAGCCACGCTGTATCCCGCAGGTAGCGCAGGTAGCGTAACAATAGCAGGGTAGGTATTTATTCAATGTATTTTTTATTGTGTTAACGCATAACTTTTTAATGTGTGAATCAAATTTTGATGATTACTTTTTTATATGATAGCTAGTGCTTCTGATGTAGTCGCATTTAAATTTACTTAAGATCTGACGAGTAGTTTATGAGTTATTCGTAATGACCTTACTTTTTACTGCATTTTATTTGAAATCAGTCCTCTTTTTTGTCAATCTTAATTATTGTTCTAATTGAAAACGCTGAATCTTATATAATTTAAGCTAAAAATAGCATGAAAAATTAATTGAATAAATGCTTTTGTGCAATAAACGTTTTAAAATGTGAAAAATAATTTTAACGTATGAGTGAAGTGTCGCTCAATCACTTGTAGAGTGGACTGAGTGTGATGTTTGAGTAGCGATAAGTGCTCGAGGAGGTGTTTTAAACGTTTGCACTTTAAAGTAAAGGTTATTTGACAGATATTGTTATATAAACGTATTTTTTGAGAATATATATATATATATATATATATATATATCGGAATCTTAAAAAAATTGCGGTTGATTTGTTTGTAATTATGATGGACGTCAAGGCGCAGTAACGAGCTAGAGATGGGAGGAGAAGAACGGAGTGTACACTAAGTTCCAGTGGCGAGGCGTCTATTTATGAATGACAATAAGTTTTCAGAAAAAAAGTACTTTTCTTGAGAAGTGTAATATTTCTCAAAATTCCTTCGAAAACGAAAGAAACGGATTTTTAAGTTTTATAGTCCACGCAAACGAAGTCGTGGGATACAGCTAGTATTATTATAAGCTGGATAAAAAACACAGCTAGCTGCAACAATGGATGCCGCACTTTAGTACCGTAACCGGTGTAGCTAAACGACTTTTACAAAGTTCATTAGATAACTCTGGAATCTACACGCTATTAGGTATTTCCAGAAAAAAGTAATAAAATGGTCTAACATGTCTTATTGAAATTTCAGATAATACTATCTGATAATAATAATATATTAATAATAATATATTAAACTAATTTTTAATATACATTAAAAAAATATATTTACTATAAATTTGTTTTGTTTCATTAATATACAACAACAACTACTTTTGAAAAGAATTTATTCTACTGCTTTTTTTTTATTTATTAAAAATTATTATTTTTTAAAACTGGATAATGGGAATAGAAAGAGTGCATATCCGTCCGATACTTCGTAATCGAAGACCATTATAAACATTGCATGTGATTCTATTTTCACTAGAAGAAATTTTTATATTATTCATGTATGTTTTTCCCCGAATACCTTTACAAATAAATCATTTAACATAATATATTTCTAAAGAAACCGGAAAATTTCATTTCCTGGGTACTTTGGCAACGAGGCAAACGCGGCGTTGAGTTCCGCCACTTAGCACGCTATGCCTCAATTCGGCGAAAAGTGGGGAACGGAGTGTCTTAACACCAGGTTCCCTCTGCCTACCCTGCTATGTTCGGGATACAGCGTGAAGCTATGTATGTATGTATGTAGTTATTACTCTACTCTTTCTGTTTTTCTACAAAACCCAAAAAATAAGTGCTTAAAAGTAAAACATAACGATATACATTACTATAAATAACGCCTGTCGTGGCGCAGAGACACAAGCGTGCGACTGTAAATGCGACAGGTTGTGGGTTCGATTCCCACTTCATGAAATATTAGTCTTTTCATTTCCTGGGCTTGGTAACAAGGCAAAGCGCGGCGTTGAGTTCCTCCACTCAGCACGCAATGCCTCAATGCGGCGGAAAGTGGGGAACAGAATTGTTGTAAGAGAACGGAGTGTCTTAACACTAGGTTCTCAGGTTCCCTCTGCCTACCCTGCTATATGCGGGATACAGCGTGAAGTTAAAAAATATATATATATGTTTGTATTTTACTATAAAATAGAAAGTTAGTATTTTGTTTTCGCTTAAGCGTTCTATCAACACGTTCAAAGTGTCTGGATTATTGCAAAACTCCTCAACGGCCGTCTGAAAGTTCGTTTAAGCTGATTAATATTCGATTGAAAGAATCGAGCGAATCGGAAATTAATGTTATAAAGTTACGGAATTAAGCGCTGGTAGCTCGGAATCGTTATATTTTCATAATATTTACATAATTGCTTAAAACAATTTCTGACAAGTGAATTTGTTAGTTAAACAAAATTTGTTCGATCAAAACAAATAAAATTTGACTTGATAATAAATAATTTATTAGATATTTTTTTGAAGTTTTAAAATGTTAATCATACACTTAGGAAACGGAAAAAAATATTTACAAAATGTATAAAAATTTTAACGCAGCGGGACTCGAACTCCCGCCTCTTGATAACCGTCCAAGCGCTCTGACAACTAAACCATGCGTTCAATCAATTTATTAGATACTTATCGTTTGTATTAATAATTAAGATTTTAACTAAAAAAGAAAATCAGCTTCAAATAGAACGCACTAAAAATAAAGTTATTACGAATAACTCAAAAACTACTCGTCAGATGTTACCTATATTTAAATGGAAGTACATCAGAAACACTAGGTATTATATAAAAAAGGAATCATTAAAATAGGTTCAGCGAGTAAAAAGTAATCAATACTTTTGCCTTAGTATTCTTAGTATAACGTCAAACGGAACATTTTTTCATAGTTCTATCGATATAATATTCCACCTTATGATGCACATCTGAAGGGTCGACCGTTTTCTCGTTAGTTTCAATATCGCGGCCACTGATGCACTTGAGACGCGCTTTGACTTTGACCTTCTAACCTTTACGGCTTGAACAGTATAAATAGGCAGATTTTAGTTATTTGATCTTTATACGTTTACTGTTCTTAAATAAGAATTAGTTGTAGAAAATTGAAACAAATAAAATACTCCATTCCATTCTCTTAATATTTGTATTTTTATATTAATTATACTAACTGCGGCGTTAAGTTTCGCCACTAAGTATATTATAATAGAAACAAAAGGGAATTTATTTGAAATTATTTTTCCTTAATCTATGCGTCCTGGCTAGATCATGCCTATTATTGCTATCGGTTCCAGCTTTCGGTTATGCTATCGGTTCCATGTACCTAATATTTAAAGAAATCGAAAAATAGGAAGTAGTTCAAAATAACTTTGTAAGATTTTCTTACTGTAATAGATAGAAAGATTAATATATGTCACAGAACGCCTTTAGTTTCAAATATATTTTTAAATAAACTCAAACAACTCGTAGTGAGCCAAGAGAATATTGTTACGTTACAATTTACACATACGTACATTACCAAATAACCAACACCTGACACTTAGCTAATAGAAGAGACTCCCTAACATACATCGTATCGTCGGAAGAGGAACTCAGAGCAGTGCCTGGGACGGGTGTCCCAAGTGTAGGTTTAAGAGATCTCTTTAAAATGCATAAAGCGACACAGGCATATGACGTCCCGTCAAGTAACAAACAATAACGTACCGTACTTCCTAATATATTCACCTACCACATACCCACAACACGTCACATGACACTGCGTCTGTGAAACTAAAGAAGAGGCTTATCGTTGCTGTCGCTCCTTTCAAATAAAATTTTATATGAAAAGAACAACTGTTAAGTTTCTTGGCGGCTCTTCTGAACAGAACTGCCTTCCGAGCCGGTGGTAGCTTCCGTTCGGACTGACACTCCTAACATCTTTTGTAAATTGACAAAAGTGCTTGTAATAGCCTATTTGAATAAAGAATATTTTGATTTTGATTTTGATTTTGAGGCTTTTATTGTAATGAGGCTAGCCCACTATAGCCAGGTTATTTTTCATCTATCTTACAATACATAAAACTTCCATTAAAACGTATACTAAATTACTTAATGCAAACATATAGATAGCCTAAAATTGAACAAAAAAAAACGTCAGTCGGTGAGGATCTCACCTTAGTTTTAAGATACAATTAGGTAGTTCTATTTAAATATTCACATGTAACAAACAATAAATAAAAAAAAAAAACAAAAGGCACGGGCAAGTGTGAGCCCGTGGATATAATTTAACTCTTAAAAAAAAACATATAGATAGCGGTGAAGCTAATTACAAAAAAACAAGCGAATATGGAGAACGAATTATTTGAATATTTCACTACGTCTACTGTGCCTTAAAATACAGTTATTGCTTGAATATAAAAATATACAAAAAAGGAGCATTTCGCTTTTTCCCGCAGGACAGGGTAATCATAAAGAACCTAGTGTTAAGACACTCTTCTCTCCGCTTTCCGAATTTCAAACATTGCGTGGTAAGTGGCGGATATGTATCACGTTATATTTTTAATAATTTTTAGCTTGACGCTGTATCATGCATATAGCAGGGTAGGTAGAGGGAATCTGAGAACCTAGTGTTAAGACACTCCATTCTGTTCTCCACTTTCCGCCGGATTGAGGCATTGCGTGCTGAGTTAATAATTTATCTATTGCTTATTTCTATATTTAATATATAAATACTTACTATAAACAAAATATCTTCGAAGTATTCAGGCAAAATATAAATAATATTTGTATACGTACACATTATATATAACACAAAAATAATAGAAAGTGAAGTACCAATAAAATAAAGAATGCGGTAAACCCATTACACCTGAAATAGATGTAATGTCCTCTCATTCAACGTCTACATCAAATTTTGTTTGAGAACACGCCAAGTACAACAATTGACGAGGTAATGTTTATCGACAATTTTATTCGTGCAGTGATAAAAGTCCATGCTTATCGAGATGTTTGTTCTGACGTGGCCATCTGTTCTCGATATTTTAAGATTATAGTGCCCACGTGACCTCTTCAGATATTTAGTCTTTTAATAGATACATGAAAATTTTATAAAGATGTTATTTTCATTTAGCTTCCGGAAAATTTAATCCCGGAAATTATTCATCAACTAAAAAAGCAGCGTGATATTTTAAACAATTGTAGGGCATGACTCCGATGGGAACATCTAAATGACAAAAACCACCTATCACATCTGTTTATAGTCTGACATGACTGAATAAAATAATAAAATCAGAACCGGATAAAAAAAAGCTTCACGCTGTATCCCGCAAATAGTAGGGTAGGCAGAGGGAACTTGAGAACTTGCTTTTAAGACACTCTGTTCTATTAATATTTCCATTACCTATTTTTTTATATCGGTAAGCCGGTATATATAGATCCGACCTGGATAACGATATACATTTTCAAGGGATAGGCTGCTAAATTTTTGTGGACTTTATTTCTGCCTTTTTTGACATCTCTTACACATGTCACACATTGTCAGTTCAATTTTGTCAACCTTGTTTTCAGTTCAGTCTACACGACCTGATGACGATCACTAATTAATTGTAATTTACAAAAGGTTAGCCGATAAGAATCGTGTTATATGGACACTGATAAAATACTGTGTAAATATTGCCTTGTTGCGATAGTTGAGGATTCGATTCAATTCGAATCGAACAGTCTAAAGAAATTTGTTTTTGAAAAAGTTTCTCAAGGTCGGCTTAAACCGACTTCGAAAAAGGAGGAGGTTATTAATTCGCTACTTTTTATGTTTCACCGCATATTTTTTTTATATAATAGCTAGTATTTCCGATGTGGTTCCAATTAAATTTAGTAAAGTCTAACGAGTAGTTTTCAGTTATTCATATTCTTGTACCTTTTAGTCCATTTTTTTTAAATCTTAATTATTTCTAATGTAAGCAACAAGCGTGTAAGAAAATGCATCTAATATAAAATGTACTGAGAATGACGCCAGTAAAATATTACTTTGAGGTTTACAGCTGCCCTCCAAAGTTGAGAAATATTAGTAAAAACACAAAGGCATGTCCTAGTTATTTTAATGAGGTATACCTATTATTCAAGACTGAGCTTGACGGTTTTCTTGTACAAAATTAAGAAATACAATATTTTTGAATCAAGCAAGCAAGCAAGTGTATATTAAAGGCCTGTCGTGGCGCAGAGGCACAAGCGTGCGACTGTAAACGCAACAGGTTGTGGGTTGGATTCTCACGCCACGAAATGAAGATATAAAAAAATATATTTAGTATTTTCATTTTATTGCTCTGGTAAAAAGGCAAAGCGGGGCGCTGAGTTCCGCCACTCATCACGCAATGTCTCAATTCGGCGGAAAATACGAAATGATAATGTTAAAAGAGAAAGGTCTTAACAGTAGTTCTCTGGTTCCATCTGTCTACCCTGCTATGTGCAGGACTGTATCCCATGAAACTAAAAAAATATATATTTACGATTTTCATTTTCTTGCTCCTAACAAGGTAAATCGCGGCATTGAGTTGCGCCACTCAGCACGTAATGCATCAAGTGGGAAATGAAAATGTTAAAAGAGAACGGAGTGTCTTAATAGTAGGTTCTTAGATTCCCTTTGCCTACCCTGCTATGTGCGGTATACAGCGTGAAGCTAAAAAAAAAATATATATACGAACATTTTTAAAAACGTTACTTGGTATAAAAACCGTCCAAGCTCTCTGACCACTAAGCCATACTTGTCCAGCTACGTCGGAATTCTTATACGCTTGTTACAACTTACTTTTTGTTGTTAGCATCAAGTTGCAGTTACGGTTACCGCTATGTTTAAAGTTTTAAACGTTTATTGAAAATGTTTTAGAACAGTCTTTATTGTAGTCTCTACAAATAAATAGCGCAAGTGAATAGTAAATACCATATCATATGTAGAAAAAAATTATGCAAAGGTGGTCTTATTGCTGCAAGAAATTTCTTACAGACAACATTGGGTAAAATTATAAAAATTTTAACAATGAGAAATCGACTTCAAACAGTTTAACTTAAAAAGTGCAGTTATTACAAATTACTTAAAAACTACCCGTCATTCTTAACTATATTTCAATGAATCAGAAGCACTAGCTATCATATAAAAAAAGAATCATCATAATTGGTTCTCCCAGTACAAAGTTATGCGGTAACTCAAATAAAAAAATACTGTCAAATTGATAAATTCCTTCTTTTTTGAAGGTGGATAAAATTATTATTCGATTCTTTTCTAAATACAATATTTTTCGAGACAATATCTTTGTTATCATATGATTATGCGATAATTGAAAATATACACAATATTTGAGCCTCCCACTCTTACAGACATGTCATTAATTTCAAAGCACGTCTTGTTCGTGACATATTTCGTCAATATATTATAAACATTTTCCACATGAAAATATTAAATAAAATTTAGTATTTTCATTTCCTCACTGGTCGTTTGTAACAAGGTAAAGCGCGGTGTTGAGTTCCGCCACTTAGCACGCAATGCCCCAATTCGACAGAAAGTGGGCAACGGAAAAGTTAAAAGAGAACGGAGTGTTTTAAGATAAGGTTCTCTGGTTCCATCTGCTTACCCTGCTATGTGTGGGATACAACGTGAAACGATTTTTTTTTTAAAAATCCACATTGAATCAGGTGAAGCTATTTTTTTCGCAATCTTTGCTTTTTTCTGTACTTCATTCACAGGTTTCTGTTTTTCTATTTATTCATATTCATTTACATTCCCCACTTTCCGCCGAAATTGAGGTATTTCGAGCTGAGTGGCGGAATTCAACGCCGCGGTTTGCCTTGTTACCAGAGCGAGGAAATGAAAATACTAAATTGTTTCATTTAATATTTGTAAAAAGCACGAGAAATAAAGTTCTCGTTATTAAAAATATTTGCCTAAAAGTATGTATTTCCGATTTATCTACTTATTTACTTCTAACGACAGTAAATCAGTAAATTGTAATGTAGTATCCGTAATATACAACCTATTGTACATTACAACCTATTGTCGCTAAAGGTATCTCGTCAACTATTTTAATATCTCTCACTCTGAGATATATTAAAATGACTGTCTAAGTTTATCACCTTAGAATCTGTCTTACCTTACTTTGAGTAAAACTTCAAGTTACACACACAATTTTTAACCGACTTCAAAAGAAGGAGGTTCTCATTTTGAGTGTATTTTTTATGTGTGTTACCGTGTAACTTTTTACTGGGTAAACAAATTTAGATGATTATTTTTTTAAATGATAGCTAGTGCTTCTGATGCGGTCCCATTTAAATTGAGATAGCATCTGACTGGTATTGGCACGCACTTATAAGCCTTTGCACTAAAATCTTTTGTATTGTTTGCATTTATATCTGTCTATCTATTAGTTATTAATGCCTGTCGTCGACAGGTTGTGGGTTCGATTCCCACTACAGGAAATGATGAATTTTCATTTCCTGAGTTTGGTAACAAGGCAAAGCGCGACGTTGAGTTCCGCCACTCAACACGCAATACCTCAATTTGGCGGAAAGTGGGGAACAGAATTGTTGTAAGAGAACGGAGTGTCTTAACACTAGGTTCTCATGTTTTCTCATATGCAGGATACAGCGTGAAGTTAAAAAAAAATCTATTAGTTCATAGAAATGACATCAAGAAAGTTTTCTTTCTCACAAAATGACTACTTTTCAAAGAAAGTCAGCATGAATATATTTGTAAAAAACTTTCTCTCTGTCAACTAATAAATAACGGTCGCCAGGCGTATTATAGGACCGCAAAACACTCAGTTATCGGACCACGCCTTCCTCAACCCTTAAATTATTTGAATTATGAGTTTATCTTTGTTCACTTTTTCGGACAGGCTTTATAATCCCTAGCAGTTATTTTGGAATGGATTAAATAATATATATCCGGTTTCAGATATCCGGTTCGAGATATCCGGTTGTTAGGCTTGGGGTAGAAAATTTTGATACATTATTTATTAGCTTGAAATATTTAATCAGTAGGAAATCTTAATTGGTCTTGTATTTTACTCTTATTATTCCTTCGAGGTATTTAAAAAAATGTTAAAGAATTGTAAGTTAAAGATTTATTTAGAAATATATGATTAAATTAGTATTTTTGTTACTATTTATCGTTTCAGATGCGAAAGCAGTGTAAATTGAAGACATAATTTTTTATTTAGGTCATCATGGCGCAATGGAACAGCATCTTGTTGAAAATACGATTGGTTGTGGGTTTGCTTCCCCACCCGGGCAATTATTTTCATTTCTTAGGTCTGGTGAAATAAGCGCGGTGCTGAGTTCTGCCACATAACATAGAATGATTTTGGGTTTAAGGTCAAGAATAGGGTATCTAGATACTATATTATGACTGTATTTAAATATACATAAATAATAATAGACAATCTTAAACTGACAAACTTGTTGTACTCATACTTGCTTCATTATAAAAAGAAAGCTTGAGAAATTTTGAAATAAAAATCTTCCTTACAAATCTCGCGGGAAAACGAGTGTACAGCCAAGACATCTATTAGGAGATTACGCAAATACAAGTTATTATTCAAAAAGCTTGCTTCAATGTAAATAATATAATTTTATTAGCTTAAACTTCATCTATTTTTAAACGACTTCCAAAAATCAGGATTATCAATTCGTCTATATTTTTTTATATTTTTTACTGGGTGAACGAATTTTGAGGATTCTTTTTTTTATATCACAGCTATATATAAATATATATATATCATAGTCTTTCTGGTGTTCCCATTTAAATTTAGGTAAGATCCGATAATTTTGTTGATTATTTTTATCACGCATTCGTTGCATTCTGCAGGTCGGTAAGTCTAAAACAAATTACTAAAATAATTCGTTCCGGAGGTTACATGAAAATGTTGATAATGGAAAAACAATGTATACAACATAGATGTTGCCATTTTCGATAGCTTCACCTATTTTCCTTATAGCAGGGTATAAAGTCAGTCAGAAAAAATATTATAATTATTATAAGTATAATAATACGCCTGTCGTGGCGCAGAGGCACAAGCGTGCGATTGTAAACGCGACAGGTTGTGGGTTCGATCCACACACCATTCAGGAAATGGATTTTTTTATTTCCTGGGCTTGGTAACAAGGCAAAGCGCGGCATAGAGTTCCGCCACTCAGCACGCAATGCCTTAATTCGGCGGAAAGTGGGGAACGGAGTGTCTTAACACTAGGTTTCCTCTGCCTACCCTGCTATATGCGGGATACAGCGTAAAGCTATGTATGTATGTATAATAATGAGAATTGAACACATAACCAATCGCATTTATATTAAGATGGTATCCCACTATACCATGATGGCTTATAAATTATTACCTCACATCAACCATTGAATATGTGTTAATTGCCCTGCATTCACTGCATTAAAATCGTCTATCTCATCGCAAAATAATATAGCTTTTATTAGTTCCTAGCTTTATCGTCCTAATTAGGTCTTATTCTTGCGGTACACGGTTAATGGTCTATTATTTTTCTCATAAATGAAGGAGATTACTGGCATAGCCACTAGCAGTAAGACAACGGTTCAGTTTACTTTTTAATAATACTGATTTATTTGATTGTAATGAAATTTTATTAACTTTACGTCTTATCTTGCATATAGCAGGGTAGGCAGAGGAAACCGGAGAACTTAACGTTAGGACACTCCGTTCTCTTTTTAATATTTCCGTTCTCCACTTTCCGCAGAATTGAGGCATTGCGTGCTGAGGTGGCGGAACTTAACGCCGTCTTTTGCCTTTTTACCAAACCCAGGAAATTAAAATATTAAACTTTTACTTTTCCTGGAGTGGGAATCGAACCCACACAACCAGAGGCACCCTGCGTCACGACAGGCGTAAATGCACTAAAAAGTCATATTACGAATAACACAAAATTATTCGACTGATCGTTGCTAAATTTAAATGGGTTACATATCAGAAGCACTAGGATGAAAGAAGGATCATAGAAAATTTGTTCACCCAGTAAAAAGCTAGCGATAAGATAAAAAAGAAACTTCCTATTTTCGAAGTTGGTGAATATTAAATTAATCATATCACTCACATAATATCATTATACGCGAAGGAAAAACGTTTGATCCCTTTTTATGAAAACTATGCGGAAGAGTATGAAAATTGGTATATGTAGTTTATATGCAGAAAACCAATATATTTTATAATAATATATCAGACATACATTTATTTACTAAAATAAATATGTATTAACGCCTGTCTGTGCGACTGTAAACGCGACAGGTTGTGGGTTCTATTCCCATTCCATCAAATGAAATAATATTTAGTATTTTCATTCCTGGGTTTGGTAAAAAGGCAAAACGCAGCGTTGAGGTCCGCCACTTAGTACGCAATGCCTCAATTCGGCGGAAAGTGGGGAACGGAGTGTCTTAACACTAGGTTCTCAGGTTCCCTCTGCCTACCCTGCTATATGCGGGAATACACGTAGATTAAAAAAAAATGTAATAATCACATATTTTTGACATACACTTTTGTATAAAATGACATGTTAACACGTTGCTATGGCAATGTGCTAGTCTACACATCAGTGGGACTAGTACACTATTCGTAGTTGTTGCATATACATATTATAAAACATTGAATTTACCGACTTCAAAAAAAGTGGGAGGCACTCAATTCGACAGTATTTTTTAAGTGTGTTACCATAACTATTTATTAGATGAACCAATTTTAATGATTCTTTTTTATATGATAGTGCTTCTGATGTGATCCAATTTATTTAGTTAAGATTTGACGAGTAGTTTTTGAGTTATTCGTAATGATTATACTTTATAGTACATTTTATTTAAAGTCAGTTTTCGTTTTTTATTAAAATCTTAATCTTAATCTTAATAGGCCAATCCTGCCGCAGCGTGCGTAGATATGCGTGCATAAGCGTGCAATTTTAAAAACGCGACAAGTTGTGGGTTCGATTACCACTCCAGTCCCTCTCAGTCCAGAAAATGGGGAACGGAAATCTTAATAGAGTGTCTTAACACTAGGTTCTCAAGTTCTCTTTCCTGCAATGTGCAGTTTACAGCATAAAGCTATAGAAAAAGAATTAATATTAATAATAAATCTTAATCTTAATATTAATAAGTAAGAACGCCTGTCGTGGCGCAGAGGCACAAGCGTGCGACTGTAAACGCGGCAGGTTGGGGGTCGATTCCCACTCCAGGAAATGGAATTTTTCATTTCCTGGGTTTCGTAACAAGGCAAAGCGCGACGTTGATTTCTGCCACTTAATTCGGCGGAAAGTGGGGAACAGAGTCTCAATACTAGGTTCCCTCTGCCTACCCGGCTATATGCGGGATACAGCGTGAAGCTATGTATATATGTATGTATGTATCTAATATTATTTTTATAATATTAATTAATAAATTAATATTCTATAATTAATTTATTTTATATAGACATTTTAACTGCTTGTATTTCTAATAGAACGGTCATAAGCAGATAGTTTAAACAACACAACGGGCTGGGCAGTACAAAAGGGATGAGACCCTTTTCGCTTAATTTTCCAGAGAATTTCCGTTGTTGAGTTCAAGTAACTACACTACACTTATTGCTCTTTCAATAATAAACTCCCTTAAAGAAAATGTTTGGTTGTTCATTTTGAAAGAAATTGCAGAAAGATGTGTAAAAATTTTAACTAACAAGTTAGATTATGTAATAAATATATGTTATAAGTTATAAAATACTCGCATAAAATAATTATATTAAATTTATTACCTAATTTATATTTTGTGAATAATACAAAAAAAAACATCAATACGGTAACCATTTTTATTATTTCTGAACGTAAGTGGAGGGAATAAAATATATATACATACATAGCTTCACGCTGTATCCCGTATATAGCAGGGTAGGCAGAGGGAACCTAGTATTAAGACACTCCGTTCCCCACTTTCTTTCAATTTTAGGCATTGCGTGCCAAGTGGCGGAACTCAACGCCGGGAGAATAAAAAAGGCGGGAAAAGGCTTCTTGAGATTTTATGAAGATGGTTGGCTGAATTTAACAAAGAAAAAAAAATAACGACCAATCTTCATAATTTCAACATATGAAAATAGCTTTATATATAGCTTTAAATAAAATTATTTAGTATTTCTATTATATATAATACTATAAGGAGTCCTATTACCGCTGAAAACATATAGAGAATCGAAAGGACATAAGTTCTCGCAAACGTAGTTGCGAGTACCAACTAGGGTATTTTTTTTTTTAACTTCACGCTGTATCCCGCATATAGCGAGATAGGCAGAGGGAACCTGAGAACCTAGTGTTAAGACACTCCGTTCTCTTACAACAATTCCATTCCCCACTTTCCGACGAATCGAGGCATTTGCGTGCTGAGTGGCGGAACACAACGCCGCGTTTTGCCTTGTTACCAAACCTAGGAAATTAGAAATTACATTTCCTGGAGTGGGAATCGAACCCACAACCTGTCGCGTTTACAGTCGCACGCTTGTTCCTCTGCGCCACGACAGACGTCAACTAGTGTATAGTAATAATAATAATCATTTGGCTGGTCTTTAAGACATATATTCAAATATTATATCTTCCGTCATTTCCCAAGAGGTTTGAAAATGAAAGATTCTATCTGATTACACGTAAAGTTACGTACACACAGAAGTAATTTACTATGAGTATTCTAGATGTTATCACAATTGGGTACGTGTTATTAATAACAACAGGTTACGGTCTCTATTCCTTTGAAAGGAAACGTTTATGAGAAACATGTAGTTATTGAGGTCAGCGCCTGATTGTAAACGCTAGTAGTTGTGGGTTCGATTTCCTTTAGGGGAATTATTATAACTAGAGTCCCCGTAAATGCGTTAATAACGCATTGCGTAGTGACGTATATGTCACTTTGTATAAACATGGATGTCAAACCATGGTAGTGCGTGTAACATTCATTTTTTTAATTTAATATACTTTTTATGCATTATTTAAAAAAAAAGTAGCATTCTGCACTCCTTCTCTATATAAGCTATAAGTGTGCCAAGTTTCATGCTCGTCCGTCCGCGTAATTTTCGTGAAAAGGGATCCAAAGTTTTTGCTTCACGTATTTATATATAGATATTTTTTTTTATTTGCTAGCTTTGGTTAGACAAAGCGCAGCGTTAAGTTCCGCCAATGAACACACAATATTTCGAAATTGAGTTTACCTTATAATCTAGCATATGGAGTGAAGTGAGTGAGTAAAAATAAATAAATGTTATTTTGAACCAGTCTTGGTGTTTGTTTAGTGTATCAAAAATATAACGAAGTCTAAAAAAAGATTTTATCTTTTGTAACATACGGGCTAGAGAGTGATTTTTTAGTTATATAACACAGTTTCCTATTGAAACTAAAATATTTTAATATATATTTTTTCCAATATTGAATTGAAAGGAATATGGGATGGAAATAGTTATACTTTATTGTATTTTTAGGCTTCACGCTTTTACCAGTTGGCATGGTAGGCAGCAGTGGCGAAGGGTGAAAATTTTAGTTAGGCAAGCCGGTAAATTAAGGGAAGTCGATGTATATTTAGGAAAGTCGGTATATATATTTAGGGAAGCCAGTAAATTTTAGGGAGGTCGATATATTTCGTAATTTCTCAATACAATTTTGGCGATGACTATTTTTTTAGCTCTCACACCTTGTTTGACTTTGTTTTTTCGAGCTCTACATTTTCCCGGCGAGCTTTTTTTTACGTCTTATGCTTGTACTTTGAAAAGTTAGGCAAGCCGGTGAAAATAGTAGTAGAGGTAGAGGGAATCCAGTTTCACGAAGTGTCGCCGTTCTCCACTCATCGCCCCAATTTAAAACTTAAGACATTACTAGTTGTGTGATGAAACTCAACGCCGCGCTTTGCCTTACCTGAACGGTCGAACACACAACCATCGCATTTACAATTAGATATGTTCTACTGCGTCATAATGGTCTTTTATTAGTAATTTTATGAAACTACCTACTTGTGAAAGGCAATATATTCCTTTTATTAAATTTTCGGTATTAACCTAAATTGTATACAATTACTTATAATTGTATAGGTACCTAAGTTAAACATTTTAATGACAAGTGAGTACCTTTTCCATTTCGGTACGTAATGTTATTACGATTTTCTATATCGTAATCTATTTTATTAATATCAACAATTATTATAAAGAGGAGAGCATTCGGGTGCAGTGGGGGGACTATGAATGACTGTAAACGTGTGTAGGTGAGGGTTCGATTCTACTTCTACTTGGGGAATGATTGGTTAAATCAATTAAATTTCTACGTTCTGGTAAAGCAAAGCGCGGCGTGGAATGGTAGGGCATGTTTGTGGGGCGGTTAAAGAGTAAGTAAAAGAGAACGGAGTGTCTTAATATTAAGTTCTCTGATTCCTTCTGCATATCATTCTATGTGCGGGATACAATATAAAAATACGTTCGATGTTTTAATTTCTGGAAGACAGTGGAGAACGGAGTGTCTTTGCATTACTTTTTTTCTTAGTACCCAGCTACTACTATAGCAAAAAAAGTGAAAAAAAGTATTATTTTATGTAATATAATTTCATAGCTTATACCCTAACATTACAGAGTAGACATGTCACGCCTCACCGCATCGTCAAATATAGCGAAGTAAGCGAAGGCCGCGTATGAACGATTTACTAAATAGATACCCATTTCATACGTAACATGCTTTTAGTAAATTGAATTTTTCTATATCCAAATAAATTTTAATTTTTCTAATTTATTGTTATTGTTAACCCAAGTTTTAAAGTAATTTTAGATAAAATATCTATTACTAACTGCATCCTGCGACTTGCTTAGCGTGGATTATTAAATTTAATATCTCGTTTTTTCCTGCTTTCGTAGGAATTTCAAAATATTCTCTCTTACTTCCACTGTAATTTTCAAGGAACCTACATTTTAGCGTTCTTTGGCCAATAGTTTCGCCTGTACGCTTCTATCATTAACATATATTAATTTTTACCCATCGTGACTCCGTAGAAGAGTGCTTGATTATATTGGGTTCGATCCACACTCAGGAAAATGACTATGTGAGTGATATTTAAATATCTTCATATTTCTCTTCCTAGCACTTTCGCCACTGAACAGTTTCTCGATTTTAGGCGAAAAGTGGAGGACGGAGTGTCTTGACACTGGTATATCAAGGTACTCAGAGAGAGCATAGTGTTAAGGCCAAATTCGAGATATTACGTGTTGAGTGGCAAAACTCAACGCCGCGCTTTACTTTACCATAGCTGGAATAGGAAATAATTTTGATATAATCCTCAGAAAGGAGATTGAACCTATAATCGTCGGGTTTACAATCAGATGCAGTTCCACTGTACGACGAAAGCTTTAATTAAAATAAATAATAAACTATAATACGAAAACTATACAATTTCGAGATGAAACCTGAATCACAATACAATAACGTATAGTAAGGCTTTATATGAGATTAAGAGTAGGTACAAGAAGCTTAAGTCGTCGCTTGACATTTTTACGTTACTTTGGGTTATTGGAGAAGCCACAAGAATAAGATTTTAAATTAATATTTTTTCATAGCAACAGGCAGAAAGAAATCTCCTTAACCTAGTGTAAAACCCTCCGTTCTTAAGTTTTTGCCTAAATTTGAAACATTGAGACTAAGTAGTGGAATTTATCACCAAGCTTATAAGGATAAATAAAAAATTAATGATTTATTTTTGAAAGAGTAACAAACATTCATCCATCCTCATAAACTTTCGTAGTTATAATATTTATAATATTTCTAGTATTAAACTTCGTGGTATTACACTTATTACTTAATGGTGTTACAATTCAAATTTTAGCAAAATATAACATTTCCCAATTGATCTTAAATATCAATGAACGTTCTGGTGAAATGTATGTTCTAGAGGAATTCTTTATTCCACATAACATGGTCCAGTCAGAGAGATCCCATAAAAAAATCCACTTTGCTACAATAGTTTCAAAACGAACAAACAGGAAATAACACTGCGAAATACTCATATATATCAGTAATAAAAATAGTATTACAATCATTTTACATAAATTGGGTATATTCACGCCTTTGCATGTTTTTCATCAGGTAGAGATAAAGGGAAGAAAAAATGTTATCGAAAAAATCTAACACCATTGATGTCTCTAGGGATTTGCGTTTCAGATATATAAATCGTGGAATCAAATAAACTTATCTTTTGGTCCCCATTGTTTGTCACAGCTTTTGAAAGTTTGGGAATAAAGGAAAATACGTTAACCAATTTCAAATAAAGGAGGAAGGACCATATTTTTTATGTGTGCAACTATTTTTTTTTGTATATGACACTAGTCCTTTTAATGTGGTGCCATTTAAATTTTGTTAAGATCTGACAAGTGGTTTTTGGGTTCTTCGTAATAATGTTACATTTAGTGCATTTTAATTCGTTTTCTTATTTTGTTGAAATATTAATTATTATATATGCCATAAACAATATTTATTGATAGTGGTGATTATTTAATACCTATCGTTGTATCATGTCCAAATACACAAAATCTTTATAAATTATATGTGTTATTTTGATGCATAAGCTATATCAGTTTCAGTGGCTATTTCGTGAAAGAGTACCAACATCCATCCATTCTCACAAAATTTAGCATTTATTATTCTAGTAGGATTTCAATGTTTTATATTCCTACACTTATAGGCCTGTCGTGGCGCAGAGGCACAAGCGTGCGACTGTAAACACGACAGATTGTGGGTTCGATTCCCACTCCAGGAAATGTTAGTATTTTCATTTCCTGGGTTTGGTAACAAGGCAAAGCGCGACGTTGAGTTCCGCCACTCAACACACAATGCCTCAATTTGGCGGAAAGGGGGGAACGGAATTGTTGTAAGAGAACGGAATGTTTTAACACTAGGTTCTCAGGTTCCCTCTGCCTACCCTGCTATATGCGGGTTACAGCGTGAAGTTAAAAAAAAATACTTATAGGCAATATATAGACAAAAAATAGATTCAGGCCAGACTTTGGCTCCAGGCGCCATTCATTTGATGTAAAAAATATGAATAAAAATATTTTTGCAAAATAGAATCCGGTTTTATATTTATTAGAGAAGAATTCAAAGGGAACATACGTTTGGGTTTTATAGACGTTATTTCTGAAATTTCAATATATACCATTCATAAATATTAATTCATAAATATTGAGAAATGTGACTGTAAACGCGACAGGTTGTGGGTTTGATTTCCACTCAAGGAAATCAAAATATTTAACATTTATGATAAATTATATTAGTTATTTTTATTCTCTAACTTTGATAACAAGACAAAGCGCGGCGTTAAGACCCGCCACTCAGTATGCAATGCTTCAAATCGATGTTAAATAAGAATAAATGTTAAAAAGGAACGGAGTGTCTTAACATTAGGTTCTCTGGTTCTCTCTGCCTAGCCTGCTGTGTGCGGGATACAGCGAGAATGTAAAAAATAATAATAAATCTCATTTTGTGATTTTAATTATATAAGTTATGTAACGGAATTGTTGAAAGAGAATGGAGTATCTTATCACTAGGTTCTCTGGTTCCCTCTGCCTACACTGCTATATGCGGGTTACAGCGTGAAATTAAAAAAAAAAAAAAGGAAGTTATGTAAATACGCAGATGCAGGTGTTATTAACACTATGATTAAATGAATGGCATGGTCACATTTTGGCTTCACATACCTAAATATTTTGAAAAAGAAAATAATAAGACACATCCACTAGAGTTTTAACAAGAACTAATTTAGTAGATTTAAGTAATTCCTTACTCTTGACAAATACAAATTAACATGGCATAAATGTCTTTTTTTTTTTAACTTCACGCTGTAACCCGCATATAGCAGGGTAGGCAGAGGGAACTAGATAACCTAGTCTTAAGACACTCCATTCTCTTTCAACAATTCCGTTTCCCACATTCCGCCGAATTGAGGCATTGCGTGTTGAGTGGCAGAACTCAACACCGCGCTTTGCGTTGTTACCACACCCAAGAAATGAAAATTTTACATTTCCTGGAGTGGGAATCGAACCCACAACCTGTCGTGCTTACAGTCGCACGCTTGTGCCTCTGCGCCACGACAGGCGTATTTACAATTTATTTTTTACTCATATTTTAAATTTATATTTGAGAAACACTGACAGTAAGGAAAGTATTATGTTTCGATGCTGAGGGATGGCCAATCAAAAGAACGCAGATAGTCAATCTTTTTATCCCCGGCCCTTGTAAGTGCCTCTTTATAGAATCCTTTGGCATTATAAGAATTTGGAAATATATTTTGCCAAATTTTTATTATATTCGCGCTGGTAACTTAGTTTGTTATAACATTATTACGAAGTAGCCTTGTAGTATTATTGGTCTTTATGTGCATATTTCTGGTACATTATATTTTTAGCGTATAAGTAACACTTTTAAATATCACTGTTACCATTTATAAGAATGAATACTATGTTAAGGAATCTGATTTTTTCTGTTAATATTATCCACTTCATGAAATGATTGACCACATCAAGAACGTTGTGCGTTTAAATTCACGCTTTTTCTCGCATCTCGCAACCTAGTGTTAAAACACTTGTTGAGTGGCCGAACTCAACTAACTTTGTTTTACCAGGGGGGTGAATAGAAAATAATTTGTATAAATATAAACATTTTCTTGAAAGGGGATCGAGCCAATGTCTGTCATCAGAGGCTGTCTCATTGCACCACGACGGATTTTATTTGAGATTGATCGTAAAGTAAAACGATTTGTCATGTAGCCAATCGTATAAATGACATTTTATGAAATCCATATTATTATTTTTTTTAGATTCACGCTTTTAGATACACGCCGCACATTAGTAGGTCAGGCACAGGGAACCTGTTAAGACACTCCGTTTTTTCTTAACACATTCCCTTTCCCCACTTTCCGCCGATGCTACATAGTGGGCTAAGTGGCGGAACTCAACGCCGCGCATTGTTACTAGGAAATTGAAATACTAAATATTATTTAATATTTACATTTGTTGGAGTAGGACTAAAACCATCAACTTGTCGCGTGTAGAGACGCACGCTTGTGCCTCTACACCACGACAGTTGACTTATATATTATGATATCCAAATATACCTTGTAAATACAAGTATAATTTGTACTTATACTAATTATTGTATATAGAGGCACTTTGCAATTGCCGAAGCTGCTATTATAAAAAAAAGTAACTTCTCGCTTTTTGATGCATAGCGGAGTATTCGGAGAAAACTTAATGCCAATGAAGTGTTTGTTCTTTACTTTCCGACCGTGTACGCTCGTTAAGTTTAATGCTATTTTCAGTCTTTTTTTTTGGCTTCACGCTGTATCCCGCATAAAGCAGGGTAGACAAAGGGAACCTGAGAACTTAATGTTAAGATACTCCGTTCTCTTTCAACAATTCCGTTCCCCACTTTCCGCCGAATTGAGGCATTGCGGCATTGAGTGGCGGAACTCAACGCCGCTTTTTCCTTGTTACCAGACAGTTCAGTCTTTTCACCCGTAAACTTCAAAATTTAAACTATTTTCAGTGATGTGACGATGTAAGGCATGTTTCCTTAACTAAGTGCATAGTAGTTAGTGTTAGTAAGAGAAACAACGTGTCCAATTTACACAAGTACATCGGAGTTCTAGCCACAAGTGTTAGGTGTAATGAAAATGAACAGGCTGTGGCTTCGTGTCATGCTCCTAGATTCTTAGACGCTTGCACGCTGAGTACAGCAAGTTGATGTATGAAAATTTAATTTATAAGACTGAAATAGCAGTTGTTCTGCTATAAAAGTTGTACATATCTAAAATATATATATTTTTATCCTAAATATGTGAATAATATTTTTAAAAATATAAAAATTATTATCTAAAATAGTGTATATTGCAGGATAGAATGAAAAATTGAATGAAAATGATGAATATTTCTTTTTACATTCATACATACATAGCTTCACGCTGTATTCCGCATGTAGCAGGGTAGGCAGAGCGAACCTAGTGTTAAGACACTCCGTTCCTCACTTGCTGCCGAATTGTGGCATTGCGTGCTGAGTGGCGGAACTCAACGCCGCGCTTTGCCTTGTTACCAAGCCCAGGAAATGAAAAATTCCATTTCCTGGAATGGGAATCGAACCCACAACCTGTCGCGTTTACAGTCGCACACGTGCCTCTGCGTTATAGGTATAAGACATTTTTTCTCATTTTCCTATATGTTAAGTGCCATATAGATTGAGACCCTCATGGTGTAGTGCAACGTCTGACTGTAAATAGGAATAATTGAGGGTTCGATTCCCCTTCAGGGAAATGGTCATATTCAAATTACTGGCATTTTTCCGCTTTGTTAAGTCAAATACGGAATAAGTTCCGCTGCTTAGAACGCAATATCTCGATTTACAGCGGAAAGTTGGAAACGGAGTGTATTGTCACTAGGTTAGTCAAAGAGTAGTTTAGTCAAGTATAAATTAAAAAAAATAAAAGATAAAAAATAATAATTAAAGGAGCTTACCTCTTCGTTTTTCAATTTAAATAAAGGTAAATCTTACGTCAAAAGAAAACGTCAATTGATTGAGTGGCAATTGTTGAAGACTTTGCCGTGGACTACAAAAATGTTTTCATTTCCTTTTATAAAAGCTTTGTAAAATGGCTTCCGAATATTTTAAAATGTTTTGTAGATTTTGTAATGTTGAAATACAGACAGAAGATTAAATTATACTTTAAGAAGCGAATATTGTAGGGAGCTTGTTATGGCCTCTTACCCTAACTTAGTAAGTGCCTACGTTTGCATTTGAAAATATTTAAATTGAAAATATACCTACTGTGGTATCGGCTTGTCTATATTATTCACCATCTAGTATTTATCTAGTATAAATACTATATGGTAGAACATTCTAAAAACAACCTTTATGTGTGACGTCTGTCGTGGCGCAAAGGCACAAGCGTGGGACTGTAAACGCTATAGGTTCGATTCCCACTCCAGAAAATGTAAAGCTTAGTATTTTTATTTCCTGGGTTTGGTAACAAGGCAAAGCGCGGCGTTGAATTCCGCCACTCATCATGCCACGCTTCAGTTCGGCGGAAAGTGGGAAATAGAATCGTTGAAAGAGAACAGAGTGTCTTGAGACTAGGTTCTCAGGTTCCCTCTGCCTACCCCGCTATATGCGGGATACGACGTGTAGTTAAAAAAATTCTTTATGTATTTCAAGTGGAGATTTTTTGAACGTATGTATGACAAACTTTCTAAATTACACTGTTATGTTTTATAGAATTATATATAGAAAAATATAAAATTGTAAAGTCTATTAAAAAGTGGTTAACACTCACTATCTTCAAATATGTACTTTTTTACGACAAAAGTCTTTCGTAAAAGTATCCTTGAATATTAGGAGTATTAATTAATAATTAAATTATATTAATCTCTTAGTAATTTCTTATTTTTTAAATTTCCTCATTATGGTAAAACAATGTGCGGCTTAAATGCTTAGACGAAGCGAAGCGAAGCAAAGAACCGAGAGTCTTAATATTAAAAATGATAAATGCTAAACGCCTGTCGTGGCGCAGAGGCACAAGAGTGCGACTGTAAACGCGTCAGGTCGTGGGTTCGATTCCCACTACAGGAAATGTAAAATTTAGTATTTTCATTTCTTGGGTTTGGTAACAAGGTAAAGTGCGACGTTGACACGCAATGCCTCAATTTGGCGGAAAGTGGGGAACGGAAATGTTGAAAGAGAACGGAGTGTCTTAACACTAGGTTCTCTGGTTCCCTCTGCCTACACCGCTATATGGGGGATACATCGTGAAGTTAAAAAAAATGCTTAAAGCTAAAATAATCTTTAAAATATTTGAATACTAGATACTTATATAATACGACCAAGTTACATAAAATATTAATATATTCTACACATACTTTAGTATCTTTTACATAAGTAAGATTGTTTATACTGAATCTAAGGTAGGTGGACCATATAAGGCCTTCTTACCACTTAAAAACTATAATTCTATTATTTACTTTATAAATGACACAAACAAATGATTAAGCAACTTTGTTTTTGTATGTAACATATAATTCATTTCTTAAATTTTATCCTTTCCTATATTTCCCATCATTCAAGTTAAATTAAACTCTGCCAAGTGGCCTTGTGAGGAGCAGGCTGTCAATAGAATGCCGATATAAATGATCAGTAATCTAACTGAAAAGTACCGTTCTGATAATCGTAACTTTAGCATCTAATTAAATTACTTAAAAATTTTATTATATAACATTTAATCATTATGTTTTCATATTAAAAATACTCAACGAAAAGTACTGGCAACCCTATCGTAAAACTAAGATTGTATCCATACAAATCTTATAAAAGTTATGTTAATAAGTATTATATCGATAACAAATAATCTGCCAATAACTTTTACGGTAAAATAATGATTAAAAAAATTGAGTCATCATGAAGGTCAAAATATTCTTAAGGGGTCAAACCATATAAAATAATAACTTTTATAAGTACATGCATTAGGCACGAACCGGTAATGTCCATTTATGTATTATATCGGTTGTCTTGGCATTTTTTTTACTAATTCTGATCAGTACCTCAACGGTCAACTTATTGAGCGTCATTTAATTGGCCTTACAAAGAACTATTGGCCTTCTTAGAAACATGATATTTACATACATACATAGCTTCACGCTGTATCCCGCATATAGCAGGGTAGGCAGAGGGAACCTAGTGTTAAGACACTCCGTTCCCCAATTTCCGCCGAAAAAATATTAAAAAGATGGAAATAACAAAATGTTACCTATTTTGTTTCTGTATTGCATTAGAAAAACATTATATTTAATTTTTGAAATTTAAAAATTATTAAGATTACATGTTTATTTACTCGAAAATTTACGTTTTGTTGTGAGCGCGTAAACACGCAACAAGTCTTTGAATATGAGAGATCTAATTGTAAATAGAAGGAATATTCAATTATATGACAATAACTATGACTTTTTAACAACAAGCCTTCCCAGGAGCATGGCCTTCCACGGATGGTCGACCCTCCTTAATTCAATATATCAGTTAAATACTTTTTGGATATCAGCACTATCAATATCTGCTAAAATAACTATTTCTTAAAATTCAAAGGGTCCTCTTTTCCACGTGACTAAAGTGCCGCCGGTTCGTTACACTTCTTTGACGTAACATTGACATTATAAGATTACTGCCGTGAGAAATTCGAAAAGGTAAAACCGTGGATAAAATAAGTAAGTATTTAGTAATTATCTAGCTTTTCTTATAGTATTTCGGTATTACTATTACGTTAGTCGTCACTATGTCGACTTTGAGGCAATCGTTCACTTTTCTCTGACTATATTTTAATTTGGAGAAAGTTAAATGAAATTAATGAAAGTTGAATGAAGTTGTTAAAAAATGTATAATTTAAAAATTCTATTTGTTAGGTGGCTGAGCCTATCATTCCATTTTGACTAAAAATACTGGAATAAATTTTTAAAACATAGAATCAAAATATTCTTTACTTAAGTAAGCATTAAAACCACTTTCAAAAAGTCGAAATACAATTAGGCGGAAATTGGGATACGGAAATATTAAAAAAGAACGGATAACACTAGGTTCTCTGGTTACCCTGCTATGTGCACCATACAGCGTGAAGGTAAAAGAATACAGTCAATTAACAAAAAATGTCAGTATTGGCAGTCTAGGCATTTAATATCAAATTACGACAATGATATCACCTAAGTATATCAACATTAACTGCATAACTCTTAAATCATATGAGATTGTTAGTTCTTCACACATTTTCAGATCGTATTACACTATAAGTGAATCTCCAGTTTGTTTAGCTTGTACTTTAAACACTCGGCCTCGTTTCACAGACGACCTAAAATAGATTAGTTGAGAGGCTGATTCAATTAACTGAATAGAGTAAGGTGAGCCTCTGGATAAATAACGTTTACTTCAATTTCCACGTATATAGGTAAGTGTTTTTAAAGTAATGGAATATAATATCATTTGAAAATCACTGCAATTTCTTATTTGTGTTCCGGTATAACTATTTACTGGGTAAACTAATTTTGATTTTTTTTTATATGATCGTGAGTGCTTCTGATGTGGATCCATTTAATTCTTAAGATCTAAAAAGTAGTTTTGGAGTAATGCGTAATAATTTGACTATTTTGTGCATTTTATTTGAAGTCAGGTTTTCATTTCTTGCTAGTTTAAATTATAAATGGAGAACAACAAGAGCCATTTTCTTGTTGTTTCTCGAATGATAATATCTGCACGCATGGATAATTATGCAGGTAAAAATGCTATTTCATTTACGAATAAAATACTATTATTGCCAAATTTCACTAAATTAGTACAAATTTGTGACTATGTGTTGTTCTGAGGTTTTAAATATATTACTTACATATGATGGCATCATAGTGATGATAAGAGAAGTTGAGACTTTCTCAAAAGAACTTAGTGTCAAGACACTCCGTTCTTCGCTTTATACCGCAATTCGAGACACTGCATTTACATACATTACATACTGAATTTACATATATACATTTTGTTACATAGCGGAACTCACCGCCGAACGTTATATGAAGATAATAAAAATAACATCATAGCACTGGCTGTATTTTTCCCACTGCAATAATTTTTAAAAGCGAATATCGTTTCATAAATCACTTTAATTATTCACATTCCCATTTTAAGCTTCAAGTGTAAAATGGTGGTAGCATTTTTTTTTTTAATTTCCCACATTGGCCAAGTGCCACTTGAGTGGGTGGCAAACTTAGTTTGACATGGCAGATAAACTGTTGCCAAATTACTTTAATGAATGTTTTCTACAATAAATACGTATAAAATACATATTTCGTTGGTTGCAGCCTGTAGGTATATCAGTTGTTGAGTTAGACGAAAAATTTGAGTTTTTAGCAATATATTATTACTTTGGAAAATGCAGAAGACATAGTGATTAGAACTCATGCGGTAATCGGAGAACGTAAAGTATTTACACTAAGTTCTCTCTGCGTATGAGAGAAAAAGCGTACGGCTTTGTATCATCTATACAAAAATATACATGTATTTTTGAAGTTTTAAAGTGTTCATCACACACTTAGGAAACGAAAAACATATTCAGAAAACGTTTAAAAAATTTTTATACGTTGCAAATTTTTATGCGTTTACAATTTTTTTGCTCGAACCCGCGCCTCTTAGAAACCGTCCGAGCGATCTGGCCACTAAGCCATGCGTTCTACATCCGGCTGCGTCAAAATTCTTTTGAAAAAAAAAATTTTTTTTGTACGTTTTCTAAATATGTTTTTCGTTTCCTAAGTGTGTGAATTTAAAACTTATTAATACACAATTTTTCAGCCTATAAGAGAACTTAGTGTCATGACACTCCGTTCTCTGCCCTACACAATTAAAAAAGTAATATATAAAACGATACCTATAAAACTCAATCCTCAAAGTAATTCAAATTATATCTAATAAAATAAAAGGAAAATCACATCAAAATGACTTACAGTCACTTAAACTTTTGTCTTTTAACTAGTTGTTAAGTAATAATTATTTTCTTGGAACAACATTGAGGCTGCGGTGTTTGTTTGAAGTTCCCTCACAAATATTATTTTGGTTTTCGTGGTACTATATTATTATTATATCTTTCTTATTTACATTGAATGGTTGTATAATAAAATATAAATATACATGCATACATACGTAGCTTCACGTTGTATCCCGCATATAACGGGGTAGGCAGAGGGAACCTAGTGTTAAGACACTCCGTTCCCCACTTTCCGCCAAATTGAGGCATTGCGTGCTGAGTGGTGGAACTCAACGCCGCACTTGCCTTGTTACCAAACCCAGGAAATGAAAAATTGCATTTCTTGGAGTGGGAATCGAACCCACAACCTGTCGCGTTTACAGTCGCACGCTTGTGCTTCTGCGCCACGACAGGCGTCATATAAATATAATAATTAAATTTTAATAAAAAAAGAAAACTTCAAATAAAATGCATTAAAAGCTTAAATTGTTACGAATAACTCAAAACTACATATCACATATTAACTAAATTTAAATGGGATCAAATTATAAGTACTAGCTATCATATAAAAAAAATCATCAAAATTGGTTTATCCAGTAAAAAGTGACGCGGTATTACACGTAAAAAGTACAATCGAATTGAGAACCTCTTCCTTTCTTTACGTATAAAGTTGCAACTTAATTTCAGTTTTGATTTTACAGAATGTTCGCATATATCATAGTTGGCTAGAATCTTGTTATCCAAGAGAGAATACAGGTTCGAATCCTTGTCAAGCAAAATTTTGTATATGTAATTTAAACGTTATAATTAAAAAAATGACGATTCATTATTATGAAATAAAATAAATTATTAATAAACAAATATGTGTCAAAGAAAATGTTTTCAGGAACATTTAATATTCTTACTTGAAAGTGGTCTTTGAACAAGATCCAAGATGAAGGCTTAAGCCTTTGAGGAACAGAAGATTATGGAAGTGTACATAATTTTAGCTAAATAGTGGTTATTTAGTATTGAAAATTTATGTTAAAGTGAAATATTATAAATTTTAATAATATTAAATAAATTTCTACATAGCTTCAAGCTGTATCCCACATATATCAGGTGGTAGGCAGATGGAGCCTAGTGTTAAGAGACTCCGTTCCCCACTTTCCGCCGAATTGAGGCATTGCGTGCTCATTGGCGGAACTCCACGCCTCGCTTTGCCTTGTTACCAAATTCAGGAAATGAAAAATTTCATTTCCTGGAGTAGTAATCGAACCCACAACCTGTCGGATTTACAGTGCACGCTTGTGCCTCTGCGCCACGACAGACGTTTTCTGTTTTCTTTTATATATAACGTCTAAGAGAACTTAGTCTCATGACATTTATTTCTCATCTCCTCTTTTCGTCTTAATTCGAGGCATTGTGTGTTTAGGGGCGTAACTAAACAACGCGCTTTGTCTTTATAGAGCGGAGACATGAGAACTAAAATATAATCATTTCCCCTTTCAGTGGAAATCGAACCCACAATTATTCGCTTTTACAGTTAAATCCTATCCCACTGCGAATGGATCTGTATACTTTATAGTACACAAATGAAGTGGCGGACTACTGGATATGGAGCAATACGTAAAAAAACTAAGTAAATAAATAAAATAATTGACTGGAAGTACACGTACCTTATTTTGCGGTAATTAATAAGACTTACATACATACATACATAGATTCACGCTATATCCCGCATATGCAGGGTAGGCATTGAAAACCTAGTGTTAAGATACTCCGTTCCTCACTTTCCGCTGAATTGAGGCATTGCGTGCTGAGTGGCGGAACTCAACGTCGCGCTTTGCCTTAAATGAATGAAAATAACTAAACTTTTACGTTTCCTGGAGTGGGAATCGAATCCACAACCTGTCGCGTTTACAGTCGCACGCTTATGCCTCTGCGCCACGACAGGCGTTAAAAATCACTTGTGAGAATATTTCTATTCATAGATATACTTCTAAACTAAATAACAACAAATGTCTCCTTTGTGTGGTTAAATAAAGAAAACGAGTAAACACAAAGTACTAAGCAATGTTTTCTCAATTATTTTTGTGACAAAATATATTAAATGTTTTTTTTGTCAAAAAAATAATTTAGAATTCCTTTTTTTACTATTAGTTCTACCAGATGTGGGCTAGTGCGTAGCTGATATCTGACAAGACTTAGATCTTTGTCTGTTATCTGCAGTAGGCGGTCTTCCGCCTTTGCACGCTCGGTACATATGTATATATAGAAGATTACGTACTGTTCTTTATATATCTTTGTGCGCAATTAACATCTTTTCCTATCTAAATTTGTATATACATATCATTTTATATCTAACGCCTGTCGTGGTGCAGAGGCACAAGAGATGCGACTGTAAACGCGACAGATTGTGGGTTCGATTCCCACACCAGAAAATGGAATTTTTCATTTCGTGGATTTAGTAACAAGGCAAAGCGTGGCTTTGAGTTCCGCCACTCAGCACGCAATGCCTCAATTCGGCGGAAAGTGGGGAACAGAATGTCTTAACACTAGGTTCCCTCTGCCTACCCTGCTATATGCATTATACAGCGTGAAGTTATTTATGTATGTATGTATTTTATATCTAACACTAACCTGTAGCATGAAGTTTTCTCAGAGGATCCACAATCGCGAAGTATCGATCTGCAGATAATGCAGTCAGTGTGAACACCGATACGCCTATACTGACATCCTTAGCAGCTTCAGAAACCCTGCACACCGTGACACCCCACGGCCAGGATTCTAACGTATAGACAAGTGACGTGAATGGCACGCAGGTGATGATCACCAAGAGGTCCGCTAGAGCGAGGGAGAGGATGTACCTGCGAAAAAATATTTGAGTATGATTATTTTTATAGTAACACGCGAGACAAAAACTTTGTTCCCCTTTTTGTTCTCTAGAAAGAGAATATGTCTTGTTCTTTTTAGTTTCTTTTTTTAATTAAAACTTTAACTTAAAAATGTTAAAACACTTTTATTGGCTTAGCATATGTTTGTCAGTGTAAGAAAATACAGCACTAATTAGACATATTTCTTGCCATTAGATTTACTTGAAAACTTCCACGTGTCTTCAGATCAGATGATAGCAATAAAATCCTTGCCAAGATCACCAGGATAATGAGAAAAAACACTATAAAGAAAATTGTTATTTTAATTAAAATAAAATTATTATTAGCAGAAATGAATTGGTAAAATTAATTGGATGTTCACTTGAAAATAATAGGCGCTTGTAGTGTAATTGTGAAGCTACTAATATTATAAGCTTTAATGTAAGTTTGTTTGTTACACAATCACGCTACTAACTAATAACTAACAAAACTACTCAACTAATTATCATGATACTTTATACTATATTGTACTGAATATACTATGTGTATTCTTAAAGATATTAAAAAGGACATAGGGTATTTTATATAAATAAATATTTAGGCAGACATGATTGTTTATCAAAAAATGTGAAGATCTAACAACTTCAAAGCCTTCAAATGAACATTTCACTGTGTGGACTGGCATTGACTACACGAGCGAAACCGAGGGTAAAAACTGGTATTCAAATAATTAGACAATTAATTCCTTGGTTCCAGGAATAGCATTATAAGACAGAGATAGTCAAATTATCAGATTATAGAAGTGTTCTAAATTGTAATTATAGTGTCTTTTTAGTAAAAGTTTTCATTTCGCGACTGTACCCACTCTAATTTACAGAAGGTAGTTATTTAAATATTGATAAAAATTCTAACATTATATTATATTTCTATGAACCAATTTTTTTTCGATCAACCATTTTATCGATCAATCAGTGGATCGATCCATCAACCATTTTAAATATACACATTACGTCGAGAGAACGATTGTGTTCAACTTGAAATATATTACATTTTTTTCAACACAAATTCTCAATTATCTTGATACTTTTTTTTATACCCCGCTTATAGCATCCTACGTAGATGAAATCCGAGAACCTAGTGTTAAGGCACTCTGTTCTATTAAGACTTCTGTTTCCCACTTTTCGTCGAATTAAGGTATTACGTGCTGCAATACCTTAGTGGAGGAACTCAACGCCGCGCTTTACCTTAATACCAGAGCAAGGAAATTAAAATATTAAATACTATTCATTAAAATATTACTACAAATATTTCATATTTTCATTTCCTGGAGTGAGAATCGAACTCACAACCTGCTCGTGCTTACTGTCGCTCACTTGTTCCTCTGCGCCACGACCGGGCGCAATATATATATATATATTTAAGGGTTGGCAGAGGGAACCTGAGAACCTAATGTTAAGGCACTCCGTTCCCCACTTTCTGTCGGAACTCAACGCCGCGCTTTGCTTTGTTACCAAACCTAGGAAATGAAAATACTAAACTTTTAAATTTTCTGGAGTGGGAATCGAACCCACAACCTGTCGAGTTTTCAGTCGTTCGCTTGCGCTTCTGCGCCAGGATCGTTCTTATATATATTTTAAGATATAAATAAATATTAAATTATCTTTCCTCAAATCCGAAGAGCCATTGATTACTTCGTTGGAATACAGTTTGTTACTAATTAACAGTGTTCAAACGTTACCCGAAGAAACGGTTTAACTTTTGCAATTTCCTTATAGAACTCCAATATCTACCAACTTACTGACTCTTTTTGATTAAGAATCGGGCAATCATTTTAAGATATGGACCGAAATTGCTTAGAAGTATTTTCATATACTAAATTTAAATGAGACCCTTGAATTCTCTTCCGGATTGTGTTTTAAAAAGTTTAATTTAGAGTGAAATATATTTATATCTGTTGCATGATTTTTTTTAATTTTATGATTTATTTTTCGATACTTTGAGTCAGTTTCGAGTTAGATTCATTGTAAATTTTAAATATTATTACTTTTCAAAAGTGGAACGTAACGCAATATTATTTTAAGTCTAAAGACTAAAAATAATATTGCACTGTGTGTTATTTAGTTTTTTTTTTAACTTCACGCTGTAACCTGCATATAGCAGGGTAGGCAGAGGGAACCAGAGAACCTAGTCTTAAGACACTCCATTCTCTTTCAACAAATCCTTTCCCCACTTTCCCCCGAATTGATTCATTGAGTGTTGAGTTCCGTAACTTAACACGCAATGTCTCGAATTCGAATGAGAAGCGGCGAACGGAGTGCCTTGACACTAGATTCTCTCTGACTACCTTGCTATGTAGTGTAAAGCCTGTTACTTTCCCATATATTGTTGTTTTGCCATATACTGAGATTTCAATCATTTAGTTCAGTATATGGTTCAGTTATAGTTAACGCCTGTCGTGGCGCAGAGGCACAAGCGTGCGACTGTAAACGCGACAGGTTGTGGGTTCGGTTCCCACTCCAGGAAATGAAATTTTTCATTTTCTGGGTTTGGTAACAAGGCAAAGCGCGGCGTTGAGTTCCGCCACTCAGCACGCAATGCCTCGAAACCAAAGTGGGGAACGGAGTGTCTTAACACTAGGTTCCCTCTGCCTACCCTGCTATATGCGGGATACAGCGTGAAGCTATGTATGTATGTATGTAGTTCAGTATATTAGGTCAGCTATGTGGTTACTTATATACATACGTTAGCTATAGATAAAGCAATTTTAGAGCTCATCAGTATCGAAACAGTATTTCCTGTGTACGCCACCCTATCGTATCTGAGATTGTCAATATCGTTAACTGTGAAGTGTACTGTATTTGTACTGCTGTATATACTGCTGTATGTACTGCTGTATGTACGCGTATGTGTATATAATATAGATATGTTTGTAGATGACCTAGGATTATTTGTTTTAGCTTCACGCCTTTTCTTGCATAGAACTGGATAGCAGTTGCGAAATCTCAATTGTAATTGAGTTTGCATAAAACAAGGTTAAGAAAGGTGTGGAACTAAAAAAATCCCCTAAAAAATTGACGTCATCAAATTTCGATAGTGAAATTACTAACTTTACATCCTATATCGGCTTCCCAAAATATACCGGCTTCTTTAAGAATTACCGGTCTCCCTAAACATATATTATATATTCTTTATTGCACTTAAAAATACATTAGAAAAAGTAAATACATTTTTTAGTTTACAAAGGTGGACTTATCCCTGAAAGAGATCTCTTCCAGTCAACCTGTAGAAGTGGATGAGTATGTTACATGCGGGATCAAAGTACAAAAAATAAAAAATAGACATCCAATAGAATATATGTAAACATAATAAATATATGAAATACCATACCTTCATACTAATATACACATATACAAAAATATTAAATAAAAAAAAAAAGATTAAAAAAAATATATACATAAATAGACTATACAAATATATATTCATAATTTATATATAATAAATATGTATATACACATATAAATAAAGAAAAATGAATACGATCGTTTTACTTATAATATTAGTTTTATGTCACTGAAAACTGTTACACGTTGTGAGTAAATGCTGTTTCAGTAGAGATTTAAAGGAAAATAAGGATGGGCTTTTCTGGATAGTTTTAGGAAGTTGGTTCCATAAGATTGCAGCGTATACAGAAAAGGATTTCTGCAGGAATTTGGTGATGGTCATCGGAACGTCAAGTGTCGGAACGACACCCGACCGCCTTGAGCGTGTAGGAGCGGGAAGTAGGTTGAAGCGGGAACGCAAATATGAAAATGTTTGTAATTAAGGATCTTAAAAAGGAATGAGAGGAGGATATACCGGCTTTTCTAAATTTACCGGCTTGTCTAACTAAAATTTTCACCCTTCGCCACTGCTGGGTAGAGTTCTCTCTACCTTGCCTAGTGTCAAGACACTCTGTTCCCTACGTAGCGTTGAGGAGCGGAACGTATTTTGTATTAACAGATCAGGGAAATGAAAAAAAAAACAACTTGAGTATATTTATATCCCCAAGTGAAAATCGAACCGAAAATTAATCGCGTTTATAGTTAGATACTGCCCCAGTACACCACTATAATCTTAATTTTCTTTATTTATATATTTTTTTAACTTCACGCTGTAATCCGCATATAGCAGGGTAGGCAGAGGGAACCAGAGAACCTAGTGTTAAGACACTCCATTCTCTTTCAACAATTCCGTTCCCCACTTTCCGTCGATTGGAGGCATTGCGTTTTGAATGCGTATTTATATATACTTTCGTATATTGTATCGGATGCCAAAAGTTTTCTCTGGCATCATTAAGAGAAATAATGATATTATTTCTTTATTGCACTTAAAAAAAGATGAGAAAAAGTAAATACAATTATTAGTTAACAAAAGTCGACTAAGGAGATCTCTTCCAGTCAACCAGCCAATACCTACTGGCATATGTATAAGAGTCATAGTACGTTATGTACTTTCTTAAAATTTCTGTTGTTAAATCTGTTTGCGAAGTTGAATAAGTTTTGAGAAACAAAAGGTGCCATTTTGAAAGTTTTAAGTTAAAGTGGGTAGTAAAAAAATCTTTACACATTAAAATAGAAAGGGGAAAACTTCATAGGTTTTTGTACTTCTTATCGATATGTATGTGATTATATGTATATTTTTAGGGTAGTCAGAGGGAACCAGCGAACCTAGTGTTAAAACAATCCGTTCTCTTTTAAAATTTCCCACTTTCCCCCAAATGCTGAGTGGCGGAACTCAACGCCGCGCTTTGCTTTGTAACCAGAGCGAGGAAATGAAAATACTAAATATTATTTAATCTTTTCATTCTCTGGAGTGGGAATCGAACCCACAACCTGTCGCGTTTACAGTTGCACGCTTGTGCCTCTACACCAAGTCAGCCTCATATATTACATATGTATTAAGGTCATAGTAAGCTGAGGTACAATGAATCTAACATCAATCACCATGATCATTTTATTAATACCCGAAGGAAGGCTTTTGTACCCTTTTTTATGAAAAATTTGCGGGAGTAGGTGTAAGAAATTTGGGATAGTTAAAGTTTGTGAGAAGCAAAAGTGCACAATGCCAATACTTTTTGTAAGTTAAATAAAAATAATGTTTTATGTAACAATATTACAAATATATTAAAATAATAAAAGAAATATTCCACAGCTTAATGCTTGTCGTGGCGCGGAGGCACAAGCGTGCGATTGTAAACATGATAGGTAATGAGTTCGATTCCCACTTCACGAAATGTTTCATTTCCTGGGCTTCGTAACTAGGCAAAACGCGGCGTTGAATTCCGTCACTCAGCACGCAATGCCTCAACTCGGCGTAAAGTGAGGAATGGAATGTCTTAACACTGTTCTCAGGTTCCCTCTGTCTACCCTGCTATATGCGGGATACAGCGTGAAGCTAAAAAAAAGAATATTCCACACTAACTACCACGTGTTTATCATACTCTTTTATACAAAGTACAAAGTGATAATATAAGGGTTGCAAAGCCAACGCGTATTATACGCATCAAAACTTCTACTAATATATCCATTGTAATATGTGTGGTTCTAGGATCAAATTTTGAGTGAGAAATTTTCATTAAAATATAGTAAATATTCCAGCTTTCCTATCCCTATGTTAGACAAGGTTACGAGGGCAATTATTAATGTGTAAATATATATTTTTATAGTTAACTAACTTTCTTTTTAACCGACTTTAAAAAAGGAGGAAGTTCTCAATTTGACTGTGTTTTTACGTGTGTCATCTTATAATATTTTACTGCGTGAACCAATTTTTATGATTCCTTTTCTATATGATAGATAAAGCTTTTTATAAGGAATCATTTAAATTTAATTAAAATCTCCCGAGTAGTTTTTGAGCTATTCCATAATATTGTTATTATACATTTATATTAAAGAAATTGAATATCTATAGCGCCTGTCGTGGCACAGAGTCACAAGCGTGCGACTGTAAACGCGAGAGGTTGTGGGTTCGATTCCCACTCCAGGAAATGGATTTTTTCATTTCCTGGGTTTGGTAACAAGACAAAGCGCGGCGTTGAGTTCCGCCACATAGTACGCAATGCCTCAGTTCGGCGAGAGGTGGGGAACGGAGTGTCTTAACACTAGGTTACCTCTGCTGAACCTGCTATATTCGGGATACAGCGTAAAGCTATGTATGTATGTATGAACATCTATAAAAACGAGGTCTACATACATATATTAAGACCTAGTTTCCTTTTTTATGTAAATAAAATTTAAATGTGACAAGGGTGTGAAAGACAGGACGTAATGAAGAACGGTTAGGGTTAGTGTTTTTGCATTTAAGTTGAAACTTTAAGTATATCATAAGAAAAAGCATCTCAAGAATATCCTGATATATTGTAGTATTTTATTTCAAAATATCGTATCGCAGTGGTACAACATCTGTTAGAACTGAAATAACGTTAGTTGTGGGTTCGATTCCCACTTGAAGTAAGTATATTTAAATTATTTTCAAAGTGCGGCGTTAACTTCCGCCACTTAACAAGCAATATTCAAGATTCGATGGAATTTGGGCGGAAATTGCTTTTATATTGCTTTTGTTTGTAACATTCCAGTTGTAAGTTTCAGTGACTTAAGATGAATATTGGCATAGTTAAATTAGTAGACTAACTAGAAATTTGGTAACAAGGCAAAGAGCGCCGTTGAGTTCCGCCACATAGCACGTAATGCCTCAATTCGGTGACAAGTGGGGAACGGAGTGTCTTTACATTAGGTTCTCAGGTTCCCTCTGCCTGCCCTGCTATATGCAGGATACAACGTGAAGCTAAAAAAAAACCTGAACTTATCTTGCTCAATAAAAAATGTCCCAAATAATTTTATTGTACAAATATTTTAATTTACGCTTTCATCTGTCATATCAGTATAATTAGAGAGAACAACTTTTCGCCTGATTCGAGGCGATGTGTGTTAACTATCGGAACTCAGTACCACGCTGTTCCAGAGAAGTGAAATCTAATAAATTAATTTAATAATATTCATATTCCCGAGTGGGAATCGAACCTACAACCAATCGAGCTTAAATTAAGATACTGCTCACTACGCCACGATGTTTTTACGAAGTTATTTCCACAAGAAAATCATATATTATTCTTTAGAGCTTTTCTTCACTAGTCAGATTTAAAGTGCATCACAATTGTAGAAGTTTCATTTTGTGCAACATTTTAATTACTTTCTAGTCGGTTATGGAACTGAAATAGCGAACGTAAGTTAAGTGAAAGCTTAAGTTAAGTACTTAATTTCAAAACGACTAAGTCTCAGAATTTAATATTATAATTCTATGTCTTTCTATTAAAATATTAATAGAAATATTAAGATTTTATTAATAGTAATCTTTTTCACGCTTTTTTACTTATATTAGGATCGTGAGAAAAAAAAATCGAGATATTGAGTGGAATTCAACGCCAAACTTTAACTTATTAAAGTGGAGATTTAAAAATGATTAAATATCCAATTCCTCCAAATAAAGTTGCGGTCAGTTGGTGTGTCTTTGCACAACGATGGTGCATCTCCGATACGAATGAATAGTAATCACTTTTACATGCGAAAGATTTTTTTTTCTTTTTTTTTTATCTTCACGCTGTATCCCACATATAGCGGGGTAGGCAGAGGGAACCTGAGAACCTAGTGTTAAGACTCTCCGTTCTCTTACAACAATTCCGTTCCCCACTTTCCGTTGATTGGAGGCATTGCGTGCTGAGTGGCGGGACTCAACGCCGCGCTTTGCCTTGTTACCAAACCCAGGAAATGAAAATACTAACATTTCCTAGAGTGGGAATCGAACCCACAACCTGTCGTGCTAACAGTCGCACGCTTGTGCCTCTGCGCCACTACAGGTGGAAGAAATGATCTGGTAAATAGAGTTCAATATATTAAGACTAAGCAACATTAATCATTTAAGAGTCAACTTTAATTGTATCACGTCATGTATTTTGTAGTCGCTATCCAACCGCATTGAGTTAAGTTTGACTGAACGCTATTTATGTGAGTGTATTTACTTAGTTATAATATAAAAATACTCGTTGTGGGATAGTGACACAGAACATCGATCTTTGTAACTCAGCTTATGTTAGCAAGCTTGGAGGCGAGAGCCAATGTTTTCTAAAGGGACCTTTCAGTCTATAGTTGGGTCTCAAGCCCCAGGCACTGTTCTGAGCTTTTCTCATTCCAACACAGCTTATTTTGTTTAATTTTATGGCTAAATATTCGCACCGTGAATCCATTAAATATTATTGAGTTTCTTCTTTTCTATGAATAGGAAGTGGTAAACGGAGTAGCAATATAGATTTTTCTTTATCGGAAGGATAAGGCAAACGAGCGTTCATCATCTGATCACCACTGTCCAAGAACCTGTGTAACACGAGAGAGGCTACAAATGCGTTGCCGGCCTTGAAGGTGGAAATTGATGCGCTTTCTAAAGGTAGCCATGTCGTACTGCCTTAAGTAGGTCATTCCACAATTTAGAGGCACGTGGAAGAAAGTTCCTATGACACCGCACAGTAGTGGACTGCCACGTTATATCTTCAGTAGATTTCAGTACTCAGCTAACTAAAAATAATTAACATTATTCATATAAACGTCATAAATATATGACTACAGCGGAAAGTGAACCAGCCATAACCAGGCATGGCGTGTATACAGAAAATTACAGACTACTTTTAGTGTCAGTCAATTTTCATTCCTCAATTACGAAACTATGAATCAATTTGCGTTGTTATATTTTTTTTTGATGTAATTATTTGTGCTAAAACATTCCTTTTAGGCCAATGAATATTACACTGTATATTGTAGTATGTAGAATGGAAGTGTCTCACTGTAGATACAATAGATCGTGGGTTCGATCCCCACTCGAAACAATGTCATATCTGAAATGATTTTCATTATCACATTATTTCATTATTCATATCGTGTGTTAAAGGTTATTACCTAATTAGTGATTTTATAAATGATAACACACCTTGGGAATGAATTGCTCGCTCCAGTCTGTTTCAATGGTATCATTGCCACTAATAAAGAATTGTAAACCATTGACGAATAAAAAAAATCTCGCCGAGTTTCTGGCGCCGGTTCTTCCCAGGTCTGATGCATTAAATTTAGTGAACTGGTGGTAAATTATTTGACGTTCAAGAAATGAAGCATGTAACTTCTTATTTTGAATAAAATTATTTGACTTTGACTTTGATAAGACAAAGGGCGGTGTTGAGTTTCGCTTGTTCAATATTTAATGTCTTTATTTTGGGCGTACGAACGACGAACGTAGAGTCTTTATACTAGGCTTTCTCTACTATGCAGAGAAAAGCGTGAAGCTGAAAAATATATATAACGCACGCGTGGGTGAAAGTGTATCATCTAACTAGTAATATTAAGCTTAATTATGCTCAATTAATTTAATAACCACGGATTATGTTTGATTTTGATTGAAGGTGAACTTTAATAATTTGGGAGTCAATTAATAAACAGCATTAAATATCTAATGAAACCACGTTTTGTTGAGGATGGAAATGTCAAATTTTAATGATTTAAAGGGAAAAGTTTGCTGCGCTAACATTTGATAAATGTACATAGCGTAGTAATCAAAAAATTGTCAAAATTAATTTTTAAAGTAAAAAAAAATAAATAAATCAGCCTCACGCTTCATCTTGCATAGCAGAGTGTAGCCAGAGTGTCGAGATACTCCGTTTGTTGGTTTCCACCCGAATTTGAAATTGATGATGGGGTGATTGGCGATATAATATTATTAAAAACTTTTATCAATTACAGTTTTGCTATTCCACTACAAAATTACAACTTATTTTTATTTGTTCTTACTAAACTTCCATTATAAACATTTATATTTATCACCGTTACTTTTCTTAGCATATAAGGATAATCAGTAAAAACCAGCGTAACACGGCACTATCTATGCATTCCATTTTCCACCTTTCCTTAAATTCAAACATGTTGAATGGCGGAACTTAACATTGTGTTTTCTTTCCAGAATGGGAAAATCAACATAATTTAAATACAATAATTTCCCTGAGAAGGAATCGAACTGACAACTATTCACGTTCATAGTCAAACGCTGTCCCACTGCACTACGTTGGTCTCAAACATATATTCTAGTTTAAAATATAATTGATCTTTTCATATCGGTAATATCTAGCAAACCACTAACATAATGAGGATTTGTCGTGACTGACATTCTGCAAATTCATTAATTATGTTAAAAAGGTTTTTTAAAAATAATGAGAAACTATATTGTAAAAAAAGTAATAGATTCCTAATGTATGCGATTTAAATTTAAATAGGTAACAACACATTTTTAGGTATTTTCATATTTAGTAGTTAATAATTCGCATTTTTTTTTAGGTAGCAGTGGCGAGGGGTTAAAATTTTAGTTAGGCAAGCCGGTAAATTTAGAGAAGCCGATGTGTATTTAGAGAAGCCGGTAATTTTTAGAGAAGCCGGTATATTTAGGGAAGCCGGTATAGGATGTGTAGGTTTTTAGTAATTTTACTACCGGATTAAGGCGATGAACGTTTTTTTTAGATCTTTAAGATGTCAGAGCTGGTTTTTTGCAATTTCCCTTTGCCTACCCTGCTATATGCTGGTTACAGCGTGAAGTTTAAGAAAAAAAAATAGAAAGAAAAGAACGTCACGAGGCGCTCGATCTCTGACTGGTACTGAAAATTTATGACAAACAAAAAAGTATATACAACTAAAAAATAGATACTAATTATTACTTACGTATTCGGAACATTCCTCATAGCCTTGTGTCTCACAAACACAGCGACTAGAGTGCCGTTACCCACCACCCCTATGATGAATATTAAGGCGAATATCAACGGCACTATATAAGTTTCAGGTCGTTCGTAGTAAGGCTTGTAGGGCTCTGAGACGTTGAGGGTATCATTGTAATCCATTGTTCATATTATCTAAAAACAAAAAAATATGTTAAACAAATTATTTTTTCTTTTGAAACAATATGCATAATTTTAGCATCACGTTTAATTAAAACTCTCTTTCTCCATATATTTCATGTTAATGTATGTATGTATATATGTATGCATTCATCATATTACATTTTTTTTAAATTATTTTTTGTTTTGGTTCTTTTTTGTAATTTTTTTGCTGCACCAATGTTCTGTCTTTCTTTTATAATTATCGATTATCGGTGGATGCCTGTAAGAAATCGCTATTAGTGATAAGGCCACCATTGCACATTTATTTCGGTACATGTACAAAATGAATCAGAATTATTATTTGTTTTTCTACTAACTATCAAATGTTACGAAAATTTTTGATCAATCTATATGATATATAATATGATATGAATATATTATATACCTTAATATTTTTCACCAGTATCTTTAAAAAGTTATCATAGCTATTTTATTAGAAACACTTACCTAGATCCTACTTAACGGGAACCTAGTGTCAAGATGTTAGGTTCTCTATTATTCTTATAGTGTTAGTATTCAAAGACGGAAATTATCCTATCAGGTCGGTAAAATAATAAATTAAATATTCCATGAGTAAGAATCAAACTCATAATCAATCGTGTGTTCAGCTATATGCTAACCACTGCGCTGCAATGACCTCTACATTAAATTTAAAAATAAATTAATTCGAATAGTTTTAGCAAGGCAAAGCGCTGAGTTCCGCCACTCAGCACGCAAATGCCTCTATTCGATGGAAAGTGACGAACAGAAATGTTTAAAGAGAACGAAGTGTCTTAACACTAGGTTCCCTAGTTCCTTCTGCCTATCTTGCTACGTGCGTGATACAGCGTCAAGCAAAACAAAAAAATATATTTAAAAAAAAAATTGTTCATATTAGAAAATAGACGGGGTATAAGACAAATAGTATAACCTTTTTGATAGGAACGATATATACAAAAAATCATAAAGTAGTGTTAGGGATTAGGCGGAACAAACACAAACTCGCCGAGCCGAGGGATTTAAATTTATAATAAATGTGTATTTATGGCCCGCAGAGGTTTTATTTTGGTTTCACTGTGAGATTAAAATTAGTTATCAACTTTAGTATGTATTTTAGTTCTATAATTTATAATTAACTAATAAAAATATGTTGTTGAGTATATATAATTATTTAACAATGTTACGCATTTTTTTTCTTTTTTTTTTAACTTCACGGTGTATCCCGCATATGGCAGGGTAGGCAGAGGGAACCAGAGAATCTAGTGTTAAGACACTCCATTCTCTTTCAACAATTCCATTCCCCACTTTCCGCCAATTGAGGCATTGCGTGTTGAGTGGCGGAACTCAACGCCGCGCTTTGCCTTGTTACCAAGCCCAGGAAATGAAAATACTAAATTTTATATTTCCTGGAGTGGAAATCGAACCCACAACCTGTCGCGTTTACAGTCGCACACTTGTGCCTCTGTGCCACGACAGGCGTTTTAAAGAAAAAATAAGCAGAAAATAAGTAAGATTTTAACAAAAAAAGTAAAACCAACATGTAACATTATTACGAATAACCCAGAAACTTAAATAAATTTAAATTTAAATGAGACGACATCAAAAGCATATAATATACAAAAAAAAGTTATGCGGTAATTAATATTCTCTTTTTCTGAAGTCAGTTAAACAAAAACAATAATTAAGTACAAATAAGCATTTATTTTAATTTTAATAAAGTTTCCTTGTTTATTAAAACACGATAGTTGAATATAAAAGTAATCATTCATATTTTTGACATGAGAAACGCAAGGCCGCGCTCGTCAATGCAATTACAGTCACGAACTCTTCATTAGCTACCATGATAGTATTGAATTATTAAAATATGCCATATACTTTGTATGCAACTATATATTTTGATTAAATATTTTATAATGCAGCTAAAAAAAATAATTAAATATAGTAATATTTTTAATGATTATCAGCAACAGCTAGTTGACGTAGAAAGCTAAAATTTGATCGCAGCAGGATTCGAACCGCCTCTTAGAAATCGTCTAAGTTATATCCAGCTGCATCAAAATTCTTATACAACGCTTGTTACAACTTATTTTTGTTGTTAGCTTAGACGGTTTCCAAGAGGCGCGGGTTCGAGTCCCGCTGCATTCAAAATTTTATACGTTTTCTAAATATGTCTATCGTTTCTTAAGTGTGTGATTAATATTTTAAAACTTCAAAAAAGCTAATATTTGTTATATACGTTCAATTTAAAAAAAAAAATCATCGTTCAATGTGAAAAAATATAGGGGAGTGCTGCGGGACTTTTTATTTTCATACTTCCGAATATACAAATAGTATGCAAGGAACATAAAGTGCACGCAAAAAGTTATGGGCGCCAAATAGCTCGAACGCCCTTTTTTTCTGTTATTTTTACATATCTAACGTACATATGCATGATAAATGTAATATTTTGAGAGGCATACAGAGGAATCAAGTGTCATATTCTCCATAATTTTTCGTTTTACCATTTGTACAGTTTTCCTGTAAGCATTTCTTTAGGTGGGAATTGTTATTGTACACGCTGTAAGCTGCATATAGCACGGTAGTCAGAGAGAACCTGAGAACCTAGTGTTAAGACACTCGGCTCCCCACTTTCCGCCGAATTGAGGCATTGCGTGCTGAGTAGCGGAACTGAACGCCGCGCTTGGCCTTATTACCAAACCCAGGAAATGAAAATACTAAATATTATTTAGAATTTTCATTTCCAGGGTTGAATCAAACCCACAATCTGTGGCATTTTCAGTCGCACTTTTATGCCTCTGCGCCACGGCAGGCGTTCAGGAAGTGATGTTAATTTTAAAATTAATGAATTCTTCGTATGGCGACCGAACCAACATCTACTGCGTTTACTCAGACAATATACCACTGCGCGGTAATAGCGCGCAAACAACAACGAACACTTCAATTTAAAAATATTACGATTTCAATCTGCAAATAAAATATTCGATTAGAATTTTTAAACTTTGTGAATTTTTATTATAAAATGACAAGCGTTGCAAATTCATCCATTCATCTGTCTGTCGTAGATATCATCTGTCGTTCTAACTTTCTTTTAATGTCATATTTCAATTCTACTTTTATCTATTTAATTTAATTCTTTTGTAAATGTCACACATACAAGATTGTGTTCTACTAATTTTATAAATACGAAAGTATCGTATTGTTGCATGATAGACGGATGGATGTATGTTACTCTTTCACACAATAGCTTCTGAACGGATCTAGATGAAATTTTACTGTGATATATTTTATACACCAGAATAAAAAATAGGCTGTAAATGATAAAGATTTTGCGTAATATAGCCATAATATAACGATAATATATATACTTCAATTATTTTTTCACATAGGAAGGGAATTAAAATTAAGGCACTCTGTTTTCCTCTCTCTATCTATTTTAGAGATAATGCGTATTAAGTAGAAAATCCTAATACCGTGGAAAAGAACCTACTATCATCATATTTACAATCTTCCTTAAACTATTCTACCATAGTGTCAATATTCATTGTATACAATAATAAAATAATATTTAAACGAATAAACGAAAAAACTTTTATATAAGAAACATTTAGATCTGAAATACGTGTGGTTTGACAAACGAGCGTTATTAAAGTGAATTATTAGTATGTACCTAAGAATTTTTCTACATCTCCTGAGCTCCACTATGCGTTTTATGTCAACTTTACCGCACTAGAATCTATCATAAATAATAAATATGTTATAACTAGAGTCCGTGTTTACGGTTTGCCTTAGCAAAAGATATGTCTTTTTACATAAAGGCGAATGTCCTGAACTGAACCCTGTTTAAGAGGATACACCATGAAGCTAAAGAAAAAAAATCTTTAGTAATGGTAGATTAAAAAAATATTTCAAACAAATAACATTTTTTTAATTATTTAATTTATGTTCTACAGTAAATTCCGTATAATATTTTACATACAAACAAAACAAACATAGACTACTTAACCCAAATCAACTACACTTAGAACGTCACTCTATCCTGACAAAGTGACCTAAATTTCAATGTATTAATTAAATATAAAACAATAATAAATGGAAATAATAAAGGAGAAAGGATTTCCTATATTAAAACTAGCGTGGAGGAAAGGCAATTTATCAGTTGACCGCACTCGCTTGACAATATGATGGCAAGCGACGATCCATCAATTGATTTACACCCACGAACGCTGACATTAAAAACCAAATATGTAATTAATTTGGTTATCAAATCTATGTTTGTATAGTGTTTAATAATTCAAAAGTTAGTAAAAAAGTACCTGTAGAAAGGTAGTCAAAGAGAACCTAGCGTTGAGACACTCCGTGCCATTAAAAGTTAGTAAATGTGAAATTCTTAGTAATTATTTTAGGTATTAATTATTTATATAAGGTAAATAATAAGAGGAAGACAAAAATGCGAGATGCTGTTCGTATTCTCCTGAAAACATATTGAAAAAGTTAAGTTAAGCTATAAAAAAGTTACCGCATAACTTTTTACTGAATCAATCAGTTTTGATAATTCTTTTTTAAACGATGGCTAATGCTTCTGGCAGTCACATTTTAATTTTAGTTAAGAACTGGCGAATAGTTTTTAGCTATTTGTTATAATTTTACTATTTTTAGTGGATTTTATTTGAATTCTTTTCTTTATTTTTAAATTTATATTTATTTTCACCTTCCTTTCCACACACACACATCACATAGCTTCACGCTGTATCCCGCATATAGCAAGGTAGGCAGACGGAACCTAGTGTTAAGACACTCCGTTCCCCACTTTCCATCGAATTGAGGCATTGCGTGCTGAGTGGCGGAACTCAACGCCGCGCTTTTACTTTTGCTTCCCTATTTTTTTAATTTCATTTTCATTTTAAGGAGATTCAAGAAGAAAATTAGCAAAAATAGCAAGAAATTCAAACTATCAAGTACAAATAATAAAATGAAATAACTCATATATATGGTAAAGAAACATTTTAGACAGTTAACCAGGTCAACTACCATCAAAATGAAACACGTCGCTACGAATGTAAATTGCATAATAAAAACATGACATCTTTATTGAAATTTCAGAAGCTTATTAAATCGAGTAATTTGAATTTAAGATAAGGTCACTTTCTGTGTTGAATGTTAGAGAGAACATTTTTTTTTATATAATACTTATTCTGATCACTACGGACACGTGGTCCATAACTTTTGTCAACTTTCAATACATTTATATATTACTTAGCTAAGCTTAGGAAATAATCTACTTATCATAACTAATAATACGTAATATTACTTAACATTACTTAAAATGACTTAATATTACTTAACATTACTTAACAGTACTTAAAATTGCTTAATATTACTCAATGTTATAATTTAAACTTCTATTTTAGTGGAATATTCAGTGAAGAACATAGTGTTAAGACACTCTGTTTATTGCGCGTTAATTACTGTAACTGAATGCCGCACTATGTCACTTCACGATGTATTCCACTAGCAGGATAGGAAGAAGGAACTTGAGAACCTAGTGTTAAGGCACTCCGTTCCCCACTTTCGGCCGAGTTGACACGTTGCGTGCTAAGTGACGGAACTCAACGTTGTGCTTTGCCTAGTTACCAAGCCCAGGAAATATAATATTTCCTAGAGTGGGAATCGAACCCACAACCTGTCGCGTGTAGTCGCAAGCTTGTGCCTCTGCACAAGCTTGCGACAAGCTAGCAGCCACGACAGGCTACTGTGTAGAAGAAGACAGACACTAATTGCAATATAAAATAAGAATCGAGCGCTGGAACCTACGCGTTCTTATCCAGCTTTCAATTTTTTAAATAAAAAAAAATATATATAGTATCGTATTTTGTGTACAAATTTCAGGATTAACACAAAATCTTTTTCAAGAAATTAGAATGACACGTTAAACTTTTTATACGATCTTTTCTTCAAAAAAGTTTTTATGTCTATATCACATAAAATTAACGTTGGTACATTTAAATGAATTAAATGATAACAACTTAAGTAAATGGTACAAAAAGAGGAGATATGAACGCTAAGTGTCTACTTAGGGCTCAAAGCGACTCGTAAATCAAATCGATAAAAACTGCTCGATTAAATTCTTAATATAACATTTATGATGTAATGAATGCGAGGATGCTGTCTTTTGTATTATCTATATATAAATAGGTGAAGCAAAAGCTTTGGATCTCTTTTTACGAAAATTACGTGGACGGACGAGCATGAAACTTGACACACTTATAGTTTATATAGAGAAGGTGCGCAGAATACTAACATTTTTTTTATTGTAAAAAATGCATAATAAATATTCAATTAACAAAATAAATGTTATACACTACCATGGCTTGACATCTATGTTTATAAAATGTGACATATACATTGCTAAAGACAACGCGTTGTTAACGCTTCCACGGGTACACTAGTTTTTATTATTTGGTTATATGTTTTTGTTTTATTATTTTTATTTATTTAAATAAAGCAAGCGATATGCGGTCCATTGTATTGGTAAGAATAAAGAAGAACGTGTTCAGGTGGTTTGGGCACGTCGAGAGAATGAGTTATGAAAGGAATGGTAACAAAAATATATGAAACAAAAGTGAGTGGCACTCTTGCCACTGAGGTCTTCTCGCGCGAAGACCTCAATTAAGATAATATTATGTTATATTATAACATTATTAACTCAATATTAACTCGTTTTCTTATACAAAAAATTTAAGGTACAGTGATAAATCGTTTTTTTTCTTTCTGTCCTCCATATTAAGTATTGCCTGCGTATATGGTACCAAAAACGCCCCTTATAAATTAATCAACATAAATAATGTATTATTTTTTACTATATCGTTGTAACTTACTACAACGCCTATCGTGGCGTAGAGGCACAAGGTTGCAACTTGAAATGCGACAGGTTGTGGGTTCGATTCCCACTCCAGAAAATAAAAAATATTAAAAATAACTTTTGGATTTTCATTTCCCCGCTCTGGTTATAAGGTAAAGCGTAGCGTTGAGTTCCGCCACTCTACACACAATGCCTCAAATCGGCGGAAAGTGCGGAACGGAAATGACTACACTAGCTATTAACTTCTCTGGCTCCCTCTGCCTATCCTGTTATGTGTGGGATAAAGCGTGAAGCGGTTTTTAAAAGAATTTACTTAAACAGAAAGAAAAAATCTGTTATCCATTTTAAAATTCCAATAGTTCGTTACAAATTCGATACAATTAGAAAAAGTCTGAAACTAATTGCTAATGCAATTTCTAGTTATGCTAACCGAAGTGCTAGAAAAACTTTTATTCACAATTTTACGCTCGAAAAAGCTTGTATTTTTAATTTAATGAAAAAATGCAGCAACAGATATATCCTTATAATACATAGAAGAATACGCAGAAAGAATATAGTGGTTAAGACACTCCGTTCCTCATTTTCTGAGAAATCCCCAATTCGTGTTGAGTGGCGGAACTCAACGCCGCGCTTTATCTTATTAAAATGAGGTATTTTATTAGCTTCACTCTGTATCCCGCATATAGAAGGGTAGGCAGGGAACCTGAGAACCTAGTGTTAAGATACTCCGTTCTCCTTCAACAATTCCGTTCCCCACTTTCCGCCGAATTGAGGCATTGCGTGCTGAGTGGCGGATTCAACACCGCGCTTTGTTACCAGACCCAGGAAATAAAAATACTAAATATTATTTAGAATTTTCATTTTCTGGTGTAGGAATCGAGCCCACAAACTGTCGCGTTTACAGTCGCACGCTTGTGCCTCTGCGCCACAACAGGCGTTAGTTTATTAAAATGAGGTAATTAATAATTTAAATATAATGATTCCTCTTACTGGGACGTAATTTTACTACATCTTTTGCGTTTACAGACAAACATTGTCCCATAGTGCCACAATGACCTCTATGCCCTGCCCGATGCGATGGATGAACCGCGGTTTTATCATTGCAATACCGCGGTATTATATACCGCGTCTGGTTTGCGGCTTTTCATGTGAGCTATATTTTTAACTGTCACCAAAATTGGTTGACCCAGTAAAAAGTTATGCGGTAACACACATAAATACCAATCGAATTAAAAACCTCTTCCTTTTTAAAATCGGTTAATATATAATCGGTTACTTATTGTGAAAATATAAGGAATGCTTACCACATATCACATTCGAAACGCGAATTATTTATTAATGATTTTTTTTGATTCTATACATTACTAGTATTTTCTGAATTATTTTGTGACAAAGGAGAAACTACAGAAAAACAGCTCCATAGGATATCATGTAATCATAGTACATGTGTTTAACCCATTGGAATGCCCTTGCAAGAGCTTAGAGGAGCTCGAAACAGCACCTGGGGCTCTCGACCCAAATGTAGGCTTAAGGGGCCCCTTTAAAATGAAAAACGGATCCATGGCTACGCCTTATCTAACTAAAATGGTGTAATGCTTCTATATTTAACTGATTTAAAAAATTAGGAGGTTCTCAATTGGACTGTATTTTTTAAGTGTTATCGCATATTTTTTTTCTTAGTAAACCAATTTTGATATTTTTATATGATAGCTAGTGCTTCTGATGTGATCCTATTTAAATTCAGTTAAGATTGAACGTAGTTTTTGAGTTATTCGTAATAATTGTACTTTTTATATGATATAAATGTTGCACAAAAATGTTGGCCATACACGTCGGAACTGCACTACTAACTCAATGTAGAGGTAATAATTGAACGGTAATATAAACTTCACGTACAAACAACTTTCCAGCTGAAATACAGCCGTTCTAAAACATGATATCTGTCATATAATTCCCACTACATATGTCAGAGTTAAATTTTGTTTTAGGATACATAAGTTGGTAATAAAGTTATAACATAGAGGCTATCGTGGCGAAGTGACTGACTATAAACATGATTGATTGTAGGTTCGATTCTCATTCGAGGGTAAATTATATTTATTTACCCACTCAGGTAAGACAAAGCATGCTGTTGAGTTTCATGACTTAACACGCAATGTCTTCGATCCGAGCAGAAAGCGGAGAACGGAGTGTCTTTACACTAGGTTCTCTCTGCATCTTTAGAGCCATGTTCAATTACAATAACTAGTGTCCCCGTTAACGCGTTAATAACGCGTCCTAGCAACGGTTATATATGTCACTTTATATAAATATGGATGTCTAACCATGGTAGTGTGTGTAACATTTAGTTTAAAGCGCCATAATTAAGGAACTGAATATAACATTTATTTTATTAATTTAATATATTTGATATGCATTATTTAAGCATCCTGCACTCCTTCTCTTCTCTTTAAACGTCGTTAGTAAGATATATAAGAAATACTTAAGATTTTAAGAAAGAAAAAGAAAACTGACTTCAAATAAAATGCACACACCATAAAATCATTACGAATAATTAAAAACTACTCGTTAGATCTTAATTAATTTTATATGACCACATCAAAAGCACTAGCTATCATATTAAATGATACTGTAATATTTGATCCGTATTAATCATCACAGGTAGACCACGAACTGCTGTAAAAATGTTTAAGGCGTCAGGTTTCCAAAAATCTATTTCCTAAACTAATATTAAAATATACGCGATTAATCCGATAAAAATAGTTACATTACACCTGTCGTGGCGCAGAGGCACAACGTGCGACTGTAAACCGACAGGTTGTGGGTTCGATTCCCACTCCA
>JAKGSA010000867.1:64267-77316 GCA_033558755.1 Philaethria dido | reverse complement strand
GTGTGCGACTGTAAACCGACAGGTTGTGGGTTCGATTCCCACTCCAGGAAATGAAGTATTTTCATTTTCTGGATTTGGTAACAAGGCAAAGCGCGGCGTTGAGTTCCGCCATTCAACACGCAGTGCCTCAATTCGGCGGAAAGTGAGGAACGGAATTGTTGACAGAGAATGGATTGTCTTAACATTAGGTTCTCTGGTTCCCTCTGCCTACCCTGCTATATGCGGGATAAAGCGTGAAGTTAGAATATATATATATATATATATATATATATATATATATATATATTTATATTTATATTTATATGTAAAAATCGCGAAAACGAAAGATCTCACTCTCTATCATATAAAAAAAAGAATCATCAAAACTGGTTCATCAAATAATGTTAAGTCCTACACACATATATAGAAATATAGGGTAAATTTTTAAAGTCCTTTAATAATTTTAAATCTAGCTCCTATCTTTATTTTTATCAAAAATAAATTTATAAATCAATATTACTCTAAGAGCCAGTGAAGCTTATTAAATTAATTGTTTTTCGAAATATTTTCATTTACTAAAAGGTACTAATTAGTTAGTTAGTAGTACATTTTGAAACTTTTCATTGAAGATAGTCATTAAAATTGTCATGTCTTCAAAGGGTTATGAAGATAATAAAATGTTCAAATATAATATTAACTAAAGATTGTTAGTTATACTTCTTAATAATTGTACAAGAAATATTTTAAATTATTATTTTGTTATTTAAAATTAATTTGGTTATTTTCAATGTTTTTTTTAGCTTCACGCTGTATCCCGCATGTAGCAGGATAGGCAGAGGGAACCTGAGAACCTAGTGTTAAGACACTCCATTCCCCACTTTCTGCTGAATTGAGGCATTGTATGCTGAGTGGCGGAACTCAACGCCGCGCTTTGCCTTATTACCAAACTCAGTAAATGAAAATACTAAACTTTTCGTTCACATTTCCTGGAGTGGGAATCGAACCCACAACCTGTCGCGTTTACAGTCGCACGCTTGTGCCTATGCGTCACGAAAGGCTTTCAATGTTTTTTTTTAAATTTAGCGTAGCACAGAGGAACGTTTTTGGTTGTGAGTTCGATTCTGACTCTTGGAAAGAGTTATATATATATTATATTTTATTTCCCGCTTTAGTAAAACAAAATAAGTTCCACTATTCACAATTTTTGAACTCAGGTGGAAAATAGAGTGTCTTAACGTAATTCTAGGTTCTCTCTGATTAGACCGATACTGATATAAAAATGTTAAAAGTGACTTGTGAGAAATCACTAATAGTGAAGAGGTTGCCTTGCGTACTACCTACGCATAAAATCTTTTCTTTATTTTGCTTACTTTTTCTTTTATATTTGTATTTTTTTAAATCCTTGTAATATGTTCAACTTCTTTTTATGAATAAAGAGTTATCTATCTATTGCTTTGGAATTCTGTTCGAAAGTTGAATGTAGCTTAGTTCACCTCCCCACTTGTGATATAATCTTTAATATGGTTCCTACGACTAAAACAATATCGACATCGAATGTTGGATTTATTTTAAAATTACATTTATTAAATTATAGTACACTCCATATACAATATTCATGTTGGCATCTCATAACAAGAAGCTGTATGAATAAAACATGCACCTGAGATAAGCAATACCTTCGATAAGATCTAGGGAGTCATGTGGAAAATCAACCAACATTCCACTGCGATTTTTTAAATAGAATATTATTTTTATTGTTAGCAATTCTGCAGAAAGATTTTTAAAACTTTCTGCTACCAAAGATTGTTTTTAAGAATAATCGTTTGCCAAGAGAAAATGCTATTAACATATATACATACACAGCTTCGCGCTGTATCCCGCATATAGCCGGGTAGGCAGAGGGAAGCTAGTGTTAAGAAACTCCGTTCTCCACTTTACGCCGAATTCAGGCATTGCGTGTTGAGTGGCGGAACTTAACGCCGCCCTTTGCCTTGTTAGCAAACACAGGAAATGAAAAATTCCATTTCCTGGTGTGGGAATTAAACCCACAATCTGTCGCGTTTACAGTCGCACGCTTATGCCTCTGCGCCACGTCAGGCGCTATTTATTCAATACTTTTGATAGTTTTTAAGTGTTAATCTCACATTTAGGAAACGAAAAATATTTTTAGAAAACGTATATAAATTTTGAACGCAGCGGGATGCGAACCAGCCACCACCTCTTGTAAACCACCCAAGCACTTAAGCCGTTTAGCCATGCGTTCTATATGCGGCTTGAAATTAAGTAAAAGTTAGTGAAGATAGATGGCTTTTTGTTATTATTAGATATTTCATGCAAAAATTGCTAAGCATTAGGCACCAGAATACGACGTAGTCTATAATTTATGAAGATTTCTTGAAATTTAACCGTAATAAAAGATACATATTTCCATCTTATGCAGAAAGTGGGGAATGGAGTGTCTTAACACTAGGTTCCCTCTGCCTACTCTGCTATATGCGGGATACAGCGTGAAATTATGTATGTATGTATGTACCTTATGCAGTGGAAACTATAACTGAAGTGAGTAATGTGTAGTTCAGCTTCACGCTTTCGCTTTCACGCATAGCAGGGTAGTCAGGGAGAACCTAGTGTCGAGACTTTATTAGCTGTTTTCTATATTTGTTTCAAATAATTGAAAGAATATTAAAAAGTTTATTCTCAAATATAATGATAATACATACATACACTTCACGCTGTATCCCGCATATAGCAGGGTAGGCCGAGGTAACCTAGTGTTAAGACACTCCGTTCCTCACTTTCCGCCGAATTGACCTCCATTGATAATAAAGCACCATTTTTAAATTTTCCAGCCAATTTATTTAGAAATTAAAAGTGATCTTTCATAATATTTTAATAATAATCTGTACATCTGTTTATATTTCGGCTAGCATTAATATTGGAGAAATCTAATAAAGAGCTTGCCAACTGTATCTTATTTACTACTGGAGTGAGAAATCAAAATGCTTAATAAAATTTCAGGGCTATTTTTATGTTAATAATTAAATACATTTTCTAAATATATGTTTCATTATTTGTAATGGAATTAAAATAAAAAAAGCGTAAAAGGACGTGAATAAGTTGATAAGTTGACTTGTAAATATTGTTCGATTTCGTTTATAGGTAAAGGAATAGGAATACATTTGTAGTTAGTGGGGAACGGATATGTTAAAAGAGAATGAAGTATCTTAACACTAGGTTCTCTGGTTAACTCTGCCTACCCTGCTATGTACGGGTTGTAGCGTGAAGTTATTTAAAAAAGAATATACAATTTTTTTTCTTCATAGTATAAATATAACTGTATGTTTCATTTCAGTAGAATAAAACATGAAGGGTGCAGTGATTAACTTCAAGTTCGTTTTGTTGTTTTAGGTTAGGAAGAGAGAGCCAGAGAACCTAGTGTAAAGGCACTCCGTTCTCTTTTAAAATTTCCGTTCCCCACTTTGCACCTAATCGAGGCACTGCGTGCTGAGAGGAGGAACTCAACGCCGCGCTTTCCCTTGTTTCCAGAGCAAGGAAACGAAAATATTATTTATTATTATATTATTTATTATTTTTATTTCCTGGCGCGGGAATAGAACCCACAACCTATCGCGTTTGCAGTCACGCGTTTGCGGTCTCTAGATATTCATATTAAAATCATTAGTATAAATAGAGCACATGGCTTATAAAAAAACGTGTATTCACTATACAGAAGAACAATGTCCACTCGTAGCTTCGCCAGTTAATAAACTAAAAGTTAGCATCGCAATTTTACAAAAGGCAAACACCAATTAACCGTTCAGTCCATTGCCAAAGTCGAGAAGCGCCGAGAGCTGTTAACTTGGAAACCGTGTCGAGTGTTGGTGAACTGAGCAACATATACGGTGATTTTTATTTAAAAAATTGTATTGTTTTATAATGTTTATAAAGATATTTGCAATTATAATATAAAAAATTAAATTATTTTTTTTTAGCTTCACGCTGTATCTCGCGTATAGCAGGGTAGACAGAGTGAAACTGAGAACCTAGTGTTAAGACATTCCGTTCCCCACTTTCCGCCGAATTGTGGCATTTGCATGCTGAGTGGCGAAACTCAACGCCGAGCTTTGCCTTGTTACCAAACCTGATTAACATCATTTAATTCCACATATTAACATCATTATAGTATTTTTGGACAGAATAATATACTTTTTTCAATAATATGTTTTTAAACTTAACTTTAAATTATTGAAGTGGCAGGTTTCAAATTCGGATCAATGAATGCAACTTGAAAATATATTGTTATGTTACTTTTCAATCTTGTTTTACTAAATGATTATATACAAGTGTAGAAAACGTAAAATTTGGCAAGCAAAAATGTTAAGTTCTCACGAAAACGGGAATAAAGGTGATTTTATATATTGGAATTGACGAACATAATTTTAACAATAACATTTGAAGAAGTATTTTTCTTCATACTTTTTACGTAAAACCGTAACGTTTTTACGTTAAACTTTGTTTTTAAATTATATGAAAATTGACAAAGCAGCGGTATAACAACCTCGGTCTACTGTCCTTCGCAGGCTAATTAAGACAAGTAATCCCTGCAACAGACGGATGGCCTTACAGACTTTGTGTTTTCTTAGAGTTTCCTGAGGGACTTTTTTTAGTATAATACTTTATACTAAAAAAAGTTTTCTTTAGTATAATACTTTTTTAATTTTTAGTGGTATTTAGTCAAGACTTGTTTCTTTTTTCTTGACAATTAATTAAATAGCTTATTTGCTGTCCAATTTCAAACATGGCAGAAGCTAGAAATAGCGGAACTCAACGCCGCGCTTTGTCTTAAGAAACCAGGGAAAAGATTATTTAAATTTAATTATGAGGATTAATATCTCTAGTTTAGTCTAGAAACAACACGTTGCTTCAATAGAAAAAAAGAGATATTTGACTTTGACTTTAACATAAGGTACAATTTTTAAGCACTTAATATAATTTACAAAAACAAAATTTTATGCCAATAAAAAACTTTCTTTTTTTTTTTTAACTTCACGCTGTATCCCGCATATAGCAGGGTAGGCAGAGGGAATCTGAGAACCTAGTGTTAAGACACTCCGTTTTCTTTCAACAAATTCGTTCCCCACTTTCCGCCAGATTGAGGCTAAAATTGAAGATAAAAACTTACAAAAAATATTTATTTAACACATCACGTCACGTTATAAGTTGATATTCTAGAATGAAAAAAAGACATATAAATTACAAAAGATTTATGTGTTAACGCTTTAGCAGCAATTTCAAGCCTGGACACGTGTTTCAGAACACATTTCTACATCTACACTTATGCTAACTTCAAGATTTATAGTTGTAATGTATTAAAAATATCTGATAATCTTTCTTTATATCTGATGTTCACAAATTTTCTTTTTATTGTAGCGTTTCTTTCGCATTTATCAAATCGTATAGGTATAATAATTCTATAGTAGCTATCTATTATTTTGTTTTCCACATCTCTGCGGTGTGACATTGTCCAAAGAAAGAGATTCTAAATATGATTTTTTTACGTGTGCTTAAAGAAATTCTCAACACATTTCATTTATGATTTTTGAAAATCAAAGAAATACTTATATTTATAATATTTTTCTTTTTTGATTGATATAGACAATGCTACATCATAGGGGAGCAATAATTAAGATTTTAACCAAAAAAAAAAACCGACTTCATATTAAAAGGACAAGAAAGTGCAGTTATTATGAATAAGTTAAAAACTATTCATTTGACCCTAACTAAATCTAAATGAGACGATATCAGAAGCACCTAGCTATTATATAAAAAATAATACATAGCTTCACGCTGTATCCTGCATTTAGCAGGGTAGGCAGAGGGAACCTAGTGTTAAGACACTCCGTTCCCCAATTTCTCCCAAATTGAGGCATTGCATATTGAGTGGCGGAACTCAACGCCGCTCTTTGCCTTGTTACCAAACCCAGGAAATGAAAACTTGCATTTCCTGGAGTGGGACGCACGCACCGCACGCTTGTGCCTCTACGCCACAACGCCTAACTACTATTGATATAATTAAACAAGGAAAAAAAAACATACAATTTGTATAAACATTTCATTATAGCTCGCTTCTATTGGACAGATCTTGATAAATAGGATATCAATTGCCCCGTATTCATCACTGTAGCGTCGCGCTGACTGATCGTGAGCGCAGCTTAGAAATACTTTAATCTTTTATTATGAACACTAAATGTAGTTTAAGGAATTATATTAATTTAGAAGAAGATTTTTTCTTATGAAAATAAAAAAATCGGCGGAAATTAAAGACCTTTTAATTGAATGAGATATTTTAATATGTGCTAGTGAAGTCTTAAGTCTTATTTACTGATGAAATTTGTCAAATTGTATAAAGAAGTATTAATTAAAGAAAAAATATTTCTACACACTTTTTTCGCATAATAAGATAGTCAAAGAGAACGTAGTAAAGACACACTGAGTTCCATATTTATTCTACAAAATCAGACATTATAATCGTTTCCCCAAATGGGCATCGAACCGACAATCATCATGTTTACTGCAGTCCTACTCAAGTGATTATACCTATACCGGAAGACTGAAAATGTGATGGACAGGTATCATTAGGAAAGACATGAGTGCTTGCAAAAACTTACCGTTGACGACGCGTGCCAGTATAAGACGAAACCAAAGAGAGTGAGGAAGGAAGAGGCCTATATAATAAAAGTAATAATAACTTTATTATTTTTTAAATTTTTTTATAGCTTGACGCTGTTTTCCGCATCAGGGTAGGCAGGGAACCTGAGAACCTAGTGTTAAGACTCCGTTCTGATTCAACAATTTCGTTCCCCACTTTCCGCCAGATCGAGGCATTGTGTACTGAGTGGCGGATCTCAACGCCGCGCTTTATTTTATATAACTTTATTAGTTTTCAAAAATAAATTTACAAACAATTAGTAAACACTAGGTTAAACTTAGAAAAAGATTATTAGCCAAAAAAGCGAATTAAAATAAGATTTCCTCTGTATCCGGAATAGTTTCCTGTCGTGGCGCAGAGGCACAAGCGTGCGACTGAAAACGTGACAGGTTGAGGGTTCGATTCCCATTCCAGGAAATGGATTTTTTTATTTTCCTGGGTTTGGTAACAAGGCAAAGCGCGGCGTTGAGTTCCGCCACTCGGTACGCAATGCCTCAATTCGGCGAAAAGTGAGGAACGGAGTGTCTTAACACTGCGTTCCCCCTATCTACCCTGTTATATGCGGGATACAGCGTGAAGCCGGTATACACCGCCAAGTATATAATGGTATCATTATTTCGTAACCTAAATAAACATGAGAAGACAAAGAAAATGAATGAATGAATGAATTCTGCTTATAAATTTGCCAAACCACAATCCAATTTCCGCGTTAATATTCCATTTATTGAATCACCGCAGATGAATATTATATTTAATGACCTATTTAATTATATTAATCTATTTTTTAGTTTCGTATATTTCAATATTAATTTATTTTTAATCTATTTAATAAAAAGGAGGTTCTCAATATGTACTTTATTTTTATTTTATTCTTTTTTTTTATCTTCACGCTGTATCCCGAATATAGTGGGGTAGGCAGAGGGAACCTGAGAACCTAGTGTTAAGACACTCCGTTCTCATACAACATTTCCGTTCCCCACTTTCCGCCGAATGGAGGCATTGCGTGCTGGGTGGCGGAACTCAACACCGCTTTGCCTTGTTACCAAACCCAGGAAATACTAACATTTCCTGGAGTGGGAATCGAACCCACAACCTGTCGCGTTGGTACAGTCGCACGCTTGTGCCTCTGCGCCACGACAGGCGTTAACTTTTTTTATATGTGTTATCTCATAACTATTTATTGGGTGAACCAATTTTGATTATTGTTTTTTTATATGATAGTTAGTGCTTCTAATGTGATGTGCGACTGAAAACGCGACAGGTTGTGGGTTCGTTTCCCGCTCCAGGAAATTGAATTTTTCATTTCCTGGGCTTGGTAACAAGGCGCTGTGTTCCGCCACTCAACACGTAATGCCTCAATTCGGCGGAAAGTGGGCAATGGAAATGTTGAAAGAGAATGGAGTGTCTTAACACTAGATTCTCTGGTTCCCTCTGCCTACCCTACCCCGCTATATGCGGGATACAGCGTGAAGTTAAAAAAAAAATATATCTATCTATATCTATATAATCATCGTGGCGCAGCGGGACATCGTCTATTTGTAAATTGTGTAATGAATATATAATGTTGAAACATTCGAGCCTAAAGTGGAGAATAGAATGTTATGATACTAGTCTTTGAGTATCCTTCTATGCGGGAAAAATCGTGAAGCTATTTGTCTTTTGAATATATATTTTGTAGTTAATACTTATAAAGTTATATATATTATTATAATAAAAAGGCAAATCATTAATCCGAAGCTCATTAAGCTTGTCATATCGCCCTCTTTCCTTATTAATTTGTCAAGAGCCACTCGGAATATGCTACACTGGCGGAAATATTATATCACAATACAATATTGAGCGTACTTATTTGTTAAAGCTGAAGATGACAAAAAATAAGGTGAAGCTATAGTGGTTTAGTGGCGAAGATAATGTACGCAATTGGTTAATTCTTAATCTATATACCTATACTTATAGAATGCTTGCTTGATGAGTGACTGACAAATGGTGATGAAAAGACGATTACCATATAGCTACTTATGGGACCATTTTAAGAGGTTTCTTTATATAGGCCTGAATAATGTCGACACAAACTAATATTTAATAATAATTCTAATTTAATGTAGCACACAAAAAAATATAGTCGAATGGAGAACCTCCTCCTCCCCTTTTTGAAATCAGTTAAAACGGGCAGAAAATGAAGTGTTATATAAGTAAGAAGTACAGGTAAAATTGTCAACTGTAGTTTATTTTTACATCTATATAAATATACGTGAAATAAAAACTTTGTACCCCTTTTTACAAAAATTACGCGGACGGAGGAGCATGAAATTTGGCACACTTATAGCTTATAATAGAGAAGGTGTGCAGAATGCTAATATTTTTAATTAATGCATAAAAAGTATATTAAATTAATAAAATAAATGTTACACACACTACCATGTTTTGACAACCATGTTCATATAAAGTGACATGTACATTGCCAAAGACAACGCGTTGTTAACGCGTCGACGGGGACACTATTATACATAAAAATGTATTCGATTACTCTGTCTGTCTTTAACAGAATTATACGAAGCTACTTAGAGAACAGCTTAGGTTTCAATATTACAGGACCTTACCTAAACATCTTAGTGTAATGTAAACTTAATTATAGAAAGGACCAGAGTGGTTAATGAATAAATAATAGTCAAGAGTTAAGTCAATAAAGATTTGATTTTAGATTGAATTGTCCATGTTTGACGAGTAAAGCAAGGAATCAATACAACAGTCTAGTTCTTGCCGGTTAGTCTATAGTTTTTTCAGTTTTACTTTTTTTCCTGTATAATAGCGTAGTCAAATTCAAAGTCAAATAATTTTATTCAATGTAAGAAGTTACATGCTTTAATTTTTTAAAGTCAAATAATTTACCACCGGTTCACTAAAAATGCCTCAGACTTGAAAAGAGCCGGCGTAAGAAACTCAGCGGATTTTTTTTGTCATCCAAAACTTTACAATATTTATTAGTAACATTTTTAATGACACTTATGAAATAGACTGAAGTAAGTATTTCAATCCCAGGGCGTGTTATCATTTATAAAATTATTAATTAAGTAATAAACTTTAGCACACAAACGTTTTTTCACACCTTTTTAAGTTATGATATAGAACATTTTTGGACTTTCTATTGTAAAACCACATTGTCCCATAAAAGAATTACGGACTCGATGCAATAGAGATAGAGGAGCGGCAAGTTTAAGACTATTTCTTGAATTAATACTATGCATATCGCTCATTTTGGTAAAAAAAATTTCCTAACGTACATTACGTTATCAAAGATGTATTGTGGTATCAAAATATTAATTTCATGAAATTTTTGTCTTAAGGAACCTTTAGAGCATAAGTTGTAGATTGCACGAATAGCTCGCTTCTGCAAGACAAACGTTAAATGAATAGAGACTACATAGGATATAATACTATGAAAGTAGCTAAAATAATATTTACAATATCAAATGAAATAAATACCGCATCCAATAAAACGACCTCACACAACATTGAAAGGGTAAAGCGGATTATTGTATAACATGCGCTTTTACGACCGTGTAAATTGAATTTTAGTTTACAATATAAACTTTGCGGCCAGTGACCATAAAAAGCTTTTTAAATAAAGCTATTTTACACTATGAGGATTGAGCTTTAGCGTTTGAAACTATTGGTATGTATATATTTCATTGTGTTAATAAATAACAATGTAGAGATATAGAGGTATATGTTTGAAAACAAACTTTTGAGAATCGTTTCCAGATTAAATCGATTTTGTAATCGATTTCAAAAAAAGAGGTGGTTGTTATTTGTATTATGGCTTTTTGTGTGTTACTGTATCATTTTTAAATGGGTTAATCGATATTGATGACTTTTTTTTATGGGCTAGGGTGCTCCTGATGGTCCCATTTAAATTTTGTTAAAACCTGACAAGAAGTATTTGACTTATTTTTAATGTACTCTTACTTGAATACTAAGTAAACATCTTGCATTAGTACAAACATTTTTTAGCTTCACGCTGTACCACATATAGCAGAGCAGGCAGAGGAATCCTGAGAACCTAGTGTTAAGATATTCTGGTATCTTAAGATTACCGTTTGCAACTTTCTGCCGAATTGAGTTTTACTTTGTTACCAGAGCAAGGAAATGAAAATACTAAATATTAATTATTTTAAATATTTATTATAATATTTTCATTCCCTGGGGTGGGAATCGAACTCATAACCTGTCGCCTTTACAGTACAAATATTATTTAATGTAAATATCTCATTATTATCGCTTTACCTATAAAAAGGCCTTATTATCAACAGACACAAATTTTCATATTAATTGTATAACAGTTCATTAATATTTTATGACCTGCTTAATTAATTAACAAGTATATTTTATTGTTAAACTAACATTTTAGGCAATTGCTTTTTATCTCTTAAGTATATCTCATTAATAAGTTTATGTATGAAAAGGCTCTATTACTACTGTTGAAATCATTGATATATTTTATTACACATAAATTGTACTGATATAAATTTATATTTAACGGTACAAAAAATAAAGATAAATCTGGAGTTATTAATAACTTTGTTATTGTTAGATTTTGATAAATCATTTATTTTCAAAATTTTAAAGTGTTAACCACGCGCTTAGGAAACGTAAAACATTTTTAAAAAATGTCGCAACTTTAGAATTACATACACAGCTTCACGCTAGAGGGAACCTAGTGTTAAGACACTCCGTTCCCCACTTTCCGCCGAATTGAGGCATTGCATGCTGAGCGGTGGAACTCAACTCCGTTCACTCTTGTTACCAAACCCAGGAAACGAAAATACTAAATTTTTACATTTCCTGGAGTAGGAATCGAACCCAGAACCTGTCGTGTTTACAGTCGCACGCTTTATAACTTGAAATATTATAACTTGAAAAGAATACTATATATAGTATTCTCATACACTTAGTGATATCATCTTGGGATATATCAATTTAAAATTTTCATTCAGTGTATTTCCAATGACCGTCCACGATAAAATACCTTCTGAAGTGGAAATACTAGCGCTTTTGAGGCACAGCTTTGTAGTAAACTTTGTAGTAATATGAAGCAATATGAAATAAGAAACGTTAGATTCAGTTAACTTATTCGATTCACTTTAGTTCGTACAGAGAGAAGCGCATCCATTTCGTAAGGGCACTGTGAATCATTCTGATCAAAAAATTTAATTGAAATTCAATATAAAAAAATGCGTGATAATAAATAAATAGTCTATGAATGAATAGGATTATGACAATCAGAAAATTAGATAGAAAATACATTTCACAGTATTTATTTGTAATTTATGTTACGTACATAATAATTTAAAATATTGAATAAAATAACAATATTTTATCATAAATAAAGTTTCCTGGAGTGGGAATCGAACCCACAAGGGTTCGATTCCCACTCCAGGAAATGTTAGTATTTTCGTTTCCTGGGTTTGGTAACAAGGCAAAGCGCGGCGTTGAGTTCCGCCACTCAACACTCAATGCCTCAATTTGGCGGAAAGTGGGGAACGGAATTGTTGTAAGAGAAAGGAGTGTCTTAACGCTAGGTTCTCAGGTTCCCTCTGCCTATCCTGTGGGATACAGCGTATAGTTAAAAAAAAAAGAATAAAATATAAAACAAGTTCGGTAAAACTTTGGTTACTTTAAGAAATTTCACTTCTGCCATTACATTTTAAACTCATATTCTTGTCTTATTGACGATACAGAAAGAAATCAATGCAATAAATACAAAAAAAGAAAGCATATAAGTGATGCGACAGAACTGCGTTAATACAATAACATGTCCGTATTTTGATCACTTTATTTATGAGATTAATAATATATAACAGTTAATATTTATATTTCATTTTTTATTGTGAAAGCGAGCGATGCGATAATCCCTTAAATGCCAACGGAAATAATTTGTTATCGAGTTTCAGTTTATTGTACGGCGGCTTATGTCGCATATTGGTTTTTGTGTATTCATCCGTCAAAGTTGATATCATAATTACTATAAAAAAAGTTTGTTTCAAATTCTACTGATCCTACTAATATTATAAATGTGACAGTTAGTCAGGATGGATGTATGTTTGTTATTCTGTTCAGCTAAAACTATGGAACAGATCATACAAACAGTATCGTCTATATATATATATATATATATATATATATATATATATATATATATATATATATATATATATATATATATATATATATATATATATATATATATATATATATATTATATATATATATATATATATATATATATATATATATATATATATATATATATATATATATATATATATATATATATATATATATATATATATATATATATATA
>JAKGSA010000867.1:0-62900 GCA_033558755.1 Philaethria dido | reverse complement strand
CACTTATAACCTTTACGCCTCTCCCAACCAAACAAAAAATGCTATACACTTGAAACTTGGTACAGATGTTCGGGAAGAGTGTACCAACATAACAAAATAAAAAAATCGATAATCGAAAGTACGTTGCCCGCCAAATTTGAAAAGTCACCTTACTTTTTGAACACACCTCGTATATAACTGTAAACACAAATGGACGTGAACACGAACTAATTTCACTAGAAGAAATTAAATTATTTTAATTTCTCTACTCTGGTAAGGTAAAGCGCGGCGTTAAACTCCGCCACTCAGTAAGTAAATTTTTAGTTCGTAGTTAAAGTTGAGTGAATAGTGAAACACGGAATATCTTGACACTAGGTTCTCTCTAAGTTACATGCTTTACAAGAACATGTGTTAAAAGTAAATGTGCAAAAATATCAAGTCAGCTGGAATGAGTAAAGACATTTTCCTTCTAACTTCACCATTCGGAAGAGATAACTTTGTTCCACCGTAGATAAGTACATAATGATTTTATTCTGCTACAAACAACTTCACTGATACCTTAACTTTTCTATTTGTGCTAAGATATATAAAGTAGTTTTTATAGCTACGTATGTATAATAAGAAATCAAATCATTTTTTTAACGCCTGTCGTGGCGCAGAGGCACAAGTGCGACTGTAAACGCGAAAGATTGTGGGTTCGATTCCCACTCCAGGAAATGAAATTTTTCATTTCCTGAGTTTGGTAACAAGGCAAACGCGGCGTTGAGTTCCGCTACTGAGCACGCAATGCCTCAATTCGGCGGAAGGTGTGGAACAGAGTGTCTTAACACTAGGTTTCCTCTGCCTACATATGCTAATGATACAGCGTGAAGCTATGTACGTATGTTATGAATTAATAAAAGTATTTATTAATTAGCATTAAATATTTTTAACTTATTTCGAAAAAAGTAATTCTTATCTCGACATTTTTTTTACGTGTATTAAAGCATAACTTTTTCTAGGTGAAACAATTTTGATAGTATTTTTTTATGTGATATCTAGAACTTCTTATGTGGTTCCATTTAAATTAAGTTAAGATCTGATGTGTTATTATTTTAGTGAAGTTATTATTTGAAAGTCAGGTTTCTTTTTTTTATTATTGGTTTCGGTCAACACTCGGGGGAAATTATTTGTCTCCTCTCTCTGGCGTAACGTTTGAGGCGTCTCGATTTCGGTTTCTATTTGAAAGTGGAAAATGGAATGTTCTAACACTAGGAGAACTCTTTCTACCTTCTTACGCGGGTAAAAGCATGAAGCTAAAAAACCATAGCTACTTTATAGTAAGTAGATCAAGTTAAAATACCACTCTCTTAAAAGATAGTTTCAAGATTGTAACTTTCAGGATTTAACCAAGCGGAATTTTCTCTCTGTCAGAAGTCGATTTATCGTGAAAGCACGATTAAAAGCGATTCAAGGGTTACTAAAGAATAATGCTAAAAAGACAGTATTTCTTTGACCACCTTTCATGAAATTTAATAAGAGAATTAATTTATTTATATAAATGTGTTATAATATAGACAAATTTTTATATTCGTTTCCGGCGTGAATAAGTTGACATAAATTAATAATAATAGAAAATTTATTTATTATTCTTTTAACACTTTACACTACAAAAAAAATATTACAAACAAAAGATATAGTAATAAGTAGAATTATGGTGTAAAGGTGGGTTTATAACCTCAGGTTTTCATTTCTTCTTGGTACTCAAATCACATCATCACATCATCAGTCATATCCCACATAGCCGGATAATTAAAGACTATATAATGTATAGACACTTTGTTTGCCGCTGTCTGCCCAAATTCGTTCTCTTACACAGGCAAAGAGTTGAAAATTGATAAAGTGAGGAGTAAAGTCACATATTACTAGAATTTTTTTGTCTGTCATTTTATGTTGAGAAATAAAACTCAGCGCTATTTAATGAGCTGTTTGATTTTCTACGCTATTTACCATAAAAGTCCGGTGAATTTAATTTGTATAATGATTTCCCCAGATGGGAATCGAACCTATAAGTACATCTAGTACTATAAAACTTTTGCTTACTGAGCAACTAGCACGTAACGTACAGGCAAAACTACAGGCCATACAAGGTTGAAATTGGGCGTGCATGCACTTTAAAGAGCCTTTAGTAAGATCTTCCCGAAATTTCTGTGAAAACGGGAAAAAATGGATTTAAGTTTTAAAGTCCACGTAAACGGAGTCGTCGGATGCAGCTAGTTAAGGTATAAGTTTAAAACTTTTCAAAAGCATTGACCAAGATCAAACCACTTTATGAAGCTTGTAACGATATGTACTATAGTACTTATCGAAACATAAATAAAAATATTAAATATAAGTAAAACATGAATTATAAATAAAATTCGAAATGCAAATAAAATATAATATTAAATATGGAAAATAAATATATAAATTTTATGTATACATAATAATAACACGTAATCAATTTCAACAAATGAAAGTGAACGAACATGTCACTTTGTATGAAAATGTCACATTGTGTGCGTCACGTCTGAAAAGCGTGTGTTGTTCATGTAATCCCATACAAAATGTAGCAAGAATTTTAGGTTACCCCCTCCCGAATGTCATAACAGTTGCGTGGCATATATAGGGAGGCATGTGGTGATGCAGCGGTGTCGAGTCAACCTTCCTATATACTGATATACGAACAAATATAAAGTGCTGTAAGACTCGAACCGCATATGAAATATAAATATGATATATGGCATTTAAGAGGAAATTGGCATAATTCTTATACGAATAAAAGTCTTATAAGACATATATATTTACTGGGGCGATACATATAGTGGATCTAAGTGATCGAGCTTAAGAGAGATAAACTAACGTTGCTTAGCGTCACTGAGACTGAAACGTCTGGTTTAAGTGAACTGCTATGGTGATGTTGGGTGGTTGTATTGTATTCAAAGCCGTCTTGCGTCGCATTAGCGATACTTGTATGGCGGAGCATATTGATATAACTTGCGACACGTGACCGACGGGGTTCGGTGAACTTTATTGTTTACTGATAACCGCTGTCAGTGGAGCAACTCAATGTTACTTAGCGTCACTGAGGCCGATGTCCTAGGCTTAGTTGAATTGCTATGGCTGTGTTAGTTGGTTGTATCGAGTCTGACGCCGTCTTGCATTGCATAGGCGATACTTGTATGGTGGATGATGGTTATACGACTTGCGACACCTGACCGTAGTGGTTCGGTGAGCTTTATAGTTTACTGATAACCGATGTCGGTGGCGCAACCCAATGTTGCTTAGTTTTACTGAGGCTTATGTTTTATGCTTCGGTGTACTTCTGTGGCGGTGTTGGAAGGTTGTATCGAGTCTGAAGCTGTCTTGCGTTGCTTATGCGATACTTGTATGGTGGAAAATGGTTATATGACTTGCGACACGTGACCGTAGGGGTTCGGTGAGCTTTATAGTTTGCTGATAACCGATGTCAGTGGCGCAACCCAATGTTGCTTAGCGTCACTTAGGCTTAAGTGAACTGCTATGGCGGTATTGGTTGGTTGTATCGTGTCGGATGCTACCTTGCGTTGCATAAGCGATACTTGTGCGGCTGATGATATTGATATAACTTCATTTCTGTTGTTCTACACCATTGATGTAGGATGAATGGGTATGCGATGCTATCATGTCCCATGCGTACTACGTACTCCACTTTGGAGTACGTAGTAGTGTCCGCTAGTTTGTCTAACGCCTTGGTGGTAGAGCACTTGTGACACTCGACTCTTGATGTTTAGCGAGACTACGGCTTGCTGATATCAGACTTCGGTGGCACCTGACCAAGTTTAAGTGTTAGTTTAGACAAACGACTGCCTTGATTGCGCTGTGCGTGTATATAACATAGACGGCCGCCTGGTGGTTGTACGTCCGAATTGATATGCGAACCAACGACTTATATTGATCTCACAAATCAATCAACGACGTATATTGATCTCACAAATCAATCAAATTCACGTATATTAATCTCACAAATCAATCAACACCACGGAAATTGATCTCACAAATCAATTAACAACACAAACCGAATCATAATATTAAAATGCGTAACAAAAGGTAAAACCTTTAGAAAGATAGGAAGAACAGCTAACTAATAATTGATCATTTGCTTAGGCATTGTAAGTATCATATATGTTGACTGTTCCGTTGTGTCCCGGAGAGTTCATAAGACTGCGTGGTTATTGCAAAGTTCAATAAGTCAGGCAGGAATTCATGGTTCGTGGCGGGGCGGGGCCACTAGCTATCTTTCTTCTTATTATGACTACAATGGATAGTTATAAGTGGGAGATAGATAGGACGCGTCCACGGCTTTTCTTTGGAACGAGCTGTGGGTGATTTAAACGGAACGTCGATGATATTATGATTACTGTAAACCTTTCTGATGGCTAATTAACACATAAACAAGTCGATACCTTCTGATGGCTATTATGCGATATTAATATATTACGATTGGAACTTTCTTAACCTCTGAATCTCTAAAAGATCGTGGGTTATTTACGAACACAACAATAAAGGATCCTAACCACTACACAAATCATGAGCCAAGGCATGATAAATAAATATGTTTTATTTAAAAGGCAAATAACAGTTACAAGCTGACCTTTATTAACTTTGCCCTGTTATTTCCAAGATTAATTTGTTAGATTTTTGCCAAATCATTGTTGTTATTAGGACATATATTTTATTAAATTAAACTATACTAATTTAGCCTTTCATAAATATACTTTTCAGTGGTGAGGCGTCCATATAACAGTCTTACCACCGGATTACCGTTTATAAATAACAAAGGTCACCAGTAAAATTTGAGGCAGATATTGTTAAAAACTTGCTTACGTCTATGTGCCGACTTTCCTAAATATACTGCCTTCCTTAATTCTACCGGCTTACCTTTTTAAAATTGTTTCCCTTGGCCACTGATATCTAACATATATACATATATAGCTTCTCGCTTTATCCTTAGCAGGGTGGTCAGAGAGAATTTATCCCTTATATAATATTGAGGCTCTTCTTATAAAAATTAAGCTGACTTACAATTTTTTGCTGAAAACCGCTATTCAAATTTAAAAAGTTTATTTTTAGAATAATTCGAGGCTATCTTATACCTATGGTTCAGTTGAACAGCATGTGTCTGTAAACGTGATGATTGTAGATTCGATCCCTTTTGGAGGGAATGATTATTTCTTAATTATTTTGCATTTACCCACTATTGTAGGTGGTATAATAATAAACAACGGAAATTTCATATTAAAAGCTTCAAACAATATATGTAACACTTGGTTCATTTTGAGGAAAAAAACATTATCCGTAATTAAATTTCTTATTTGTTTTATTTGACCAAATTTCATATATGAGGTTCACAATTTTAAGTGACTATGGCATATAAATTTCTTAATATATAAATTTACACATTACAAAAATATACGAACAAACGAAAAACAAATAAATTAACCCCAATTAATATAGATATTAATTAATTACTATTGTTTATCAATTACAGTTATCAAACAATCATTTCGCGCACAATTGTATCAAAATATAATGTTAAACATGTGAACTAATTATGTTTTCATTCATATAAATAAACTTTGAGTATTCTATTCCTACGTAAAACGCGTATATTTTCGTACCCTCTAATGTGTTTTGGCAATCTCACTAAATAAACAATTTAAGGCAAATTGAGTTAAGTTACTCTTAAAATGTAATCGCCTAAAGCTATTTTCTATATATAACTTAATATATGACCTTACATAATACATAGCTTTACGCTGTATCCCGCATATAGCAGGGTAGGCAGAGGGAACCTAGTGTTAAGACACTTCGTTTCCCACTTTTCGCCGCATTGCGTGCTGAATGGCGGAACTCAACGCCGCGCTTTGCCTTGTTATCAAACCCAGGAAAATGAAAATACTAAACTCTTATATTTTCCTGGAATAGGAATCGAACCCACAACTTGTCGTGTTTACAGTCGCACGCTTGTGCCTTTGCGCCACGGCAGGCGTTAAAACAGGAGATAAAGTGTGAAACTACTCTTTTTACCTTTTAATTTTTTTTAACTATTATTTATAATTATTTTTTGTAAGGTATCGTTTATATTTTATAAATAATGAAAATATAAATAAATGGTAACAAAAAAATTTCAATTAATAGAGAAATATCTTCGGTATCTTCAAAGGCTTTAGAGCTCCAAAAAGAACTTTTGCAATTAAACTTTTTTCTTCTTTAAATAGGGAAACTTATTATAACAATGTACATATTGAATGGTTTTGGATTCGGCCCTCATTCGGGGGAAAGAGTATATTTATTTTTGTATGAGTGTCTTAACACTAGGTTCTCAGGTTCCCTCTGCCTAGCCTGTATGTGGGATACAGCGTGAATTATCCCGCATATAAAAAAGATGTTTTATTCCTTTCTTTCCGGAATATAATTTCGGAATTTAATGGAACTAAACGCGGCGCTTTGTCTTACTAGAAAAGAGAAATTAAAATAATTTAAATATACTAGCGTCCCCGTTGACGCGTTACCAACGCGTTGTCTTTAGCAATGTATGTGTCACTTTATAAGAACATGGATGTCGAACCGTAGTAGTAACATTTATTTTGTTAATTTAATATACTTTATATGTACTATTTTAAAAAAAATGTTAGCATTCTGCACTTCTTCTCTTTATTAACTATAAGTAACCAAATTTCATGTTCCTCCGTCCGCGTAATTATTGTAAAAAGGGATCCAAAGTTTTTGCTTTATGTATTTATATATAGATTCATAACCTCGAATGGGAATCGAATCCAAACCGACTCACTTTTACAGTCGGATATTGTTCCAGTGCATTGTCATGACCTTATGAATGATTAATATTTATGAATGATTTTATAGAGAAAATATATTAGTATTTTTGTTTTGTACCATAAATTTCAATAAAACGACTATTAGAATGGAGAGCAAAGCAAAGTGAAATGACATCTAGTTTACTAAAAAAAACATAATTCAAATCTCTTGAGTTGTATCCGAACATTGTTTGTGCATTTAGTTCGTAAAAGTTGAAAATAGTATGAAATGAAAAAAATAACTACTAAAACAGAACTACCATAATAACTTTTAATTAACTAAAAATAACAAGGGTTATTTCAAGCATTTTCTTCCTAAAAATAGCTAGAGATAATTGTATTTTTCATGTATCATGCTTTTCAGAGCAAGAATTTTTAAATTTAAGTTTCACCAGTACATTCTGTTCTTATGTTATTTAAATAGTTTTTTATCTGGAATTTTTCAATTTACTTAAAATTTTTAGATATTTTTTTAGCTTCACCTGTATCCCGCACATAGCACGGTTGGCAGAGTGTACCTGAGAATCAAGTGTTAAGACGCTCCGTTCTATTAATATTTTCGTTCCCCACTTTCCGCCGAATTAAGACATGGCCAGCTGAGTGGCGGAAATCAACGCTACGCCTTGTTACCAGAGCAAAGAAAACGAAAATACTAAATATAAATTATTATAAATTTTTAATATTTTACATACATACATAGCTTCACGCTGTATCCTGCATATTTCAGGGTAGGCAGAGGGAACCTAGTGTTAAGACACTCCATTCCCCACTTTCCGCCGAATTGAGGCATTCCGTGCTGAGTGGCGGAACTCAACGCCGCGCTTTGCCTTGTTACCAAACCCAGGAAATGAAAGGTTCCATTTCCTGGAGTGGGGATCGAACCCACAATCTCACGTGTTTACAGTCGCACGCTTGTGTCTCTGCGCCACGACAGGCGTTAATATTTTACTAATTTTGAATTGAATAATATATTTCTACCTGCAATATATATAATTTCAATCAGTTTTAATGCGACCACATTAACAACGCAATCCGGCCATAACCTGACAAATGCCATATGTTGTTTGATATTTGTAGTGTAATTACCAAAGTACTAAAATATGAAATATCGACGCGTTTTATGACTGTGTGGGCTCCTAATATTTGTTCGAGAAATAATAGATTTTTTATTTATATAAAAAAATATTTGTTTTATGGAGTGGTTCTTTATTGTGCTTGGAATAGTTTGTGAGTATTAAATTGCTTTTCTAACCTTATAACAATAAATAATGTTAGAACAAAAAAAAAATACCGTTTAAAAGAAACTTAACATTTCATGGATTCACGACGTGGGTGCCAAGCCCATTGCTTTCAGAGAGAGAAGCTCGGACTTTAGACCCAAGTAAGGCACCCAAGTAAGGCACTACTAAAGGCACTATCTCACCTCCACTTCTCTCTTCTCTTGTCTGTAATTAGCCGAATTTGAAAAAACCCTACTATAATGCGACCTACGAAATAGGTTCTAGACAAGTCTAGATTTTTTAGTAGACTCTAGAGAGATTACGATCTTAACTCTTAAGCTTTCCCGGTTAGTAGTTAGATTAGTTAGTAAAAATAACGATCTTTAGGCATATTTAGTGTTCAGGTGTAAGTTCTACCAATAAAAGAAAACGAAGAAGCCCATGAAGAAAGAAATAAAATACATTTATTAAATTAGGCACTTCAAATTAGTTAAGTAGGAACTTTATCGAACTTTCACTTCACCTGGAATGAAGTTAATATAATTAATTTTAATGAAAACAACCTTTCCGTTCCACAACGCCCGAGGAAATTACTTATGAACGCGTCTTCGTCAATACGGTAATTTGAGAGGATTCTTCAAATGTATTCAGCTGTGGAATTAATAAGGATTATAAGGGGTTCTTGAATTAAATTATCGAATAATATTTTTTACATTTTTTAAAAACGCAGCGGGACACAAATCCGCGCCTTTTGGAAGCCATCTAAGTGCTCTGGTCGCTACACCATGCGTTCTTATCTAGCTACGTGGAAATTCTTACAACTTATTTATCTTCGTTTGTTACGATGCTAAGAACAAAAATATAATATCAAAAATAATCGTCGTGATAGCACACTGTGCTATGTGAAATAGAAAGACGAAACAAAAATAACTGGCTTTTTTTTTTTTTTTTATGGATAACGGATGGCAAACGAGCAGAAGGACCACCTGATGGTAAGTGGATACCTTCGCCCATGAACATCTACAACACCAGAGATGTTGTAGATGCGTTGCCAACCTAGAGGATACAGATGGAAGAGGAGGACAATGTAGTATTCCGTTCTCGGAACCACCACATTTTGGGGAAAGGATGGGTGGGAATGGTAAAACCTGGCTTACATGCCATCGAACCGGAACACATCATAAGATATTTGGCGGTTCGTCTTTGACATGATAGTGGTCGCGAGCCAGACGGAGGACGAACCTCCTACCACCAAACAAAATGGCTTGCTTTCTATAAGAGTGAGAGAGACAGACAGAGAAAAACGCGCACGCTGCACAGCGTACAACTATAGCAAAAAGTGTCGTTACAACTTTTGGTCTTAATTTTTACCGTTTAACCCACGCCGCAACGCGCGATAAGGAACTTCGTTCCAATCATATTTTTTAGGAGTACATTATTGTATGTCTCTTTTTAAATAATTAATTTAATTTAATTTGCATACAAATGTTGGTTGGCTGCATACAAAATTGAATAAATGCAGTTATGTTACTTTACGTAGGAAATGTATCATAGTCTCATACTTAGTATAATATCTTAGTTAATTTATATAATTGTGAGGATAAATTAAATAAATTCAGTAATCGTAGCAATTAAGTAAAAAAGCTCCATATTAGCTCTAAGCTTATTCCAAAAAAAGTTTCCATCCGACCTTTCCATTTTTGTTTTTTCTGGACTATAAGGTGTTTTAAGTGCTGACCCAAATCGTCGCTAAGTGCTGACAGCATGAGAGTAAAAAATTGAAGTGCTAATGACGCTAAAAAAACCTTATAAAGCAGCAATTTTTGAGATTTTCTCACATATTAGATACTTAGAAAAAATGTAGAGTTAAGACACTCCGTTCTATCCTTTGTCCAATATCGAGATATTGCTAATATTTTGATTTGCAGAAATTAACGCCGCGCTTTGTCTTACCAAAGTGAAGATATGAAAATAGCTGAAATGTCGCCATCGTGACGTAGTGGCTATCTGACTGTAAGTGTATGTGGTTGTGGTTAGTCCCCGTCGAAGGAATAATCGTCCTATAATGTATCAATTTCACACGGAAAGTGAAGAACAGAGTGCCTTAGCTAGGCTAGGTAGGTAGGTACTAGGTTCTCTCTGACTCCCTTGACTTGCGAGAAAACTTGTGAAGTGATTTTTTTTTTTTATTGATTTACTGGAGTATCTTCATAAAGCTTAACAGGTTTGATCTATACGTGAGATTTTTCTTCACCCTCACGCTTTATTTCACATAACAAAACGTCTGTCGTGGCGCAGAGGCACAAGCGTGTGATTGTAAACGCGACAGGTTGTGGGTTCGATTCCCATTCCAGGAAATGAAGTTTTTTCATTTACTGGGCTTGGTAACAAGGCAAAGCGCGGCGTTGAGTTCCGCCACTCAGCACGCAATGCCTCAATCTGGCGGAAAATTGGGAACGGAATTGTTGAAAGAGAACGGAGCGTCTTAACACTAGGTTCTCAGGTTCCCTCTGCCTACCCTGCTATACACGGGATTCAGCGTTAAGTTAAAAAAAAAGAACCGTCAGCGAGTACTTAGTGTCAAGACACTCCGTTCTCTGCTTTCCGACCATTTTATCATTTTGTGGGAAAAAGAGTGAAGCTGCAAGAAAAGATGAAACCGTTAGGTACGAATACAATGCAATTGTTGTACTACATTCGGATTACAAATATTAAGTTCTTTCTTTACAATAAAGATTTTGCCAAGACCCCAATACTATGTATGCATATGTATATATTGCCATATTAGCTTCAATATAAATATTTACTTAGCGAGAAAGAACTGTATATATAGACCCCTAACGATATGTTAAATGCTTCTACACTATTAAACCATTTTCTTTTGTTACAGTATTTTTTTAATCGATTTCAAAAAATGGAAGTTCTCAATTTGGCTGTATTTTTTATGTTTTACTGCATTACTTTTTACTGAATGAATCAATTTTGATGATTCTTTTTTGTATGATAAGTTAATACCTCAATCATTATAAATAGAAAAAACTGAAGTAATCTTCAGATGTGGTCCCATTTAAATTTAGTTAAGATCAGGCGAGTAATAGTACTTTTCTGTTATATTAGATCGTTCAATCGTATCGTTATATAGCCAAATTAAACATAGTAACTAATAATAATAAAATAATAATTCCTCGGTTGACCTTCGAGAACACAGTATCAATGATACTGGAGGAAGGTCACGTAAAAAGCATGAGGTCCCCCCGGAGGTCATGCACGAAGAGGTTAATGACTGTGGACGAGGCGAAAGAGGTATGCAGGGACCGCAGCGTTTGGCGCTCTGTTCTCTCTGAGTACCCGCTAGGGATAAAGCGTGAAGTTAGGTAGGTAGGTAAACAAAATAACTACAAATGGTAGTCTACATGTTATTTTCATATTACAACCTATATTACTGCAAAGTTTCATCTAAATCTATTTAGTAGTTTTTGTGTGAAAACGTAACAAAAGTACATTCTCACAAATTTTCGAGTTTAAAATATTAGTAGCAAAAAATGCATACATAAAAAATATTACTATAACATTAATAAACTTAATTTGAACGATTGTGGCCATTCACATATATTCTTTCTTTGTTTAATATTCAAATTTGCCTCAAGAAAAAAATTAAACGTAATGTTGTTAGAATGAGATATTCAGAAAAGATGGAACGCAATTTGTTTTATTCATCTGGAACATTATTGAGTTAATTTATCATTTGCCGAAAGACGATTTCTTTTGACTTTTTTTTTTATTATATTTTAGTTTAGAATTATCTTTTCGTGATTAATTTTGGTACTTTCTGTTACTTGTACACTGAAGTTTTAGCTGTTAAGTTTTAAAACGAATAATTTTTGAACAAGTTAAAAAAAAAATCCCATTTTGACTGTATTTTTCGTCTGTCGTGGCGCAGAGGCACAAGCGTACGACTATAAACGCGATAGGTTGCGGGTTCGATTGCCACTCTAGGAGATGGAGTTTTTTATTTCCTGGGTTTGGTAACAAGGCAAAGCGCAGCGTTGAGTTCCGCCACTCAGCACACAATGCCTCAATTCGGCGGAAAGTGGGGAACGGAGTGTCTTAACATTAACCTCTGCCTACCCTGCTATATGCAGGATACAGCGTGTAGCTATGTATGTATGTATGGCTTGTGTTTTACAGTGTGAACTAATATTAATTATACTTTTTTATATCATAGCTAGTGCTTCTGATATGGTCCCATAGAAATTTAATTAAGATGTTACAAGTAGTTTTTGAGTTATTCGTAATAATTTTACTTCCTAGTGCATTATATTTGAAGTTATTTTTCTATTTTTTTAAAACCTTAGTAATAAAATTAAGTCTAAAAATCTAAGTAATATATGACAATGTTGGGATGCATTTAGGACGTGAAATGCGACATGTAAACGTTTTGGAATCGTAGCTCACAACTCAGGTTATTGCGGCATTGGGACCTCAAAAGATCTAATCTCTTAGTTGGACGCAAAGCGAAAGTTGTATATATAGCTTAGTGAGGTTTTCTGCCGTCTTGAAGTAAAATATTGTAGAAAATTTTAATACACAACTATTAAGATTGAAAGGGTACCAGAACAACGTCTTTAATAAGCACAATTTATATTTTTATTTTTTAAATTATTATTATTCAATGTACTATGTGGTTGCTTTTTCGTAGCGTAGAAGGAACCGGAGAACCTAGTGGAGACACTCCGCTCTACTAAGATTTCTATTCCCTTTTTCGGTCGTTTTTTTGTTAATTTAGCAATTTAAAAGCGTTTCAAAATAATATAAATAATAATAAATAATATTTTGAATTCAAATTTGTATAGTTAAGTTTTGTGTACGAAATTGTTTAATAGTGCTAAAATTTAAAAATATATTCATATTTTGTTTTTTTCAGTAACATTCTTTAATCTCGCAATCTAACTCATCTAGCAAGGTCGACAGAGAGATACTAGTGTCAAGTCACTTCGTAATCCACTTTCCGCCCAAATTTGAGATATATAGGTTAATACATTCGCGACACGTCAGCGTCAACTAGGAGTAGATTTTTAAATGACGTGAATTCACGTCATTTGAAATTATTATATTATATTTTCAACATTGCTATTCCAAAAAAAAATTTATAATTTTTATCCTCCTCTTGACGATACAAGTTTGTGGCAACCAGCTTCAGAATTTCATTATATTTGCCGGTACTCTTTGAATCGTAGAAAATTAGCCAGGCTCGAATGTGGCTGAAATGCCGTGATTTTTCTTACCAGAGCGGAGAAATAAAAATAAGTTAAAAATAATTACTCCCACGAATGGAATCGAAGACACAACCAATCGTGTTTACAGGCACACAGTCTGCTGTCCCACAGCGTCATAATGGCCATATACACATATTTTGCTTAAGTATTGAAATAAAGTTTAGTGCTGTCAGATCGAAATGTAGAAGAATATTTTAACAGTTTTCTATCAGGAACTGTCTTCAACATTTTCAAAGTTTAAAACTTTTAAGCGCTACGTGTACGATTTCAGTGCAAACTTTTAACATATTTTACACATATCGCTTGCATGCTTCCTATTTTTGTGCGTTTCATAAATTTATTTATTTCTTTTAAAACCTCGGGGGCTGTTATAGTTTTAATGAGAATTAAATAAAAAAAAAAAGAATTTTGGTAACACGTTTCTTTGAAATCGGTCAATCCGTGAGCATTTACTATTTATTCCGTTATGTTTTTAAGTGAATATTATATGAGCATATAGTTTTTTTTGTTAAAACAAGTAAAAAAAACGCCTGTCGTGTCTTAAGGCATAAGCGTGCGACTGTAAGCGCGACAGGTTGTGGGTTCGATTCCCACACCACCAGGAAATAAAAATTTTAATTTCCTGGGTTTGGTAACAAGGCAAAGCTGTTGAGTTCCGCCACTCAGCACGCAATGCCTCAATTCGGCGGAAAGTGGGGAACGGAGTGTCTTAACACTAGCTTCCCTCTGCCTACCCCACTATATGCGGGATACAACGTGAAACTATGTATGAATGTATTTTAAAACCTGAGAACCTACACTATCTAACCTACTTTTTTTTTCAGTTTTACCCTTTATAGTATAGATAAAGAGAACTTAGGGGGCAAGACGCTTCATTCTCCGCGTTGATTCGGGACATTGCGTGTTGAGTTCCGGAACTCAAAGATGCGTTTTGTATTATATGAGTGGCAAAATGAAGATAACGCTTATCACTATACATTAACGCCTGTCGTGGCGCAGAGGCATAAGCATGCGACTGTAAGCGTGACATGTTGTGGGTTTGATTCCCACTCCAGGAAATGGAATTTTTAATTTTCTTGGTTAGGTAACAAGGCAAAGCGCAGAGTTGAGTTCCGCCACTCAGCACGCAATGCCTCAATTCCGCGGAAAGTGGGGAACGGAGTGTCTTAACACTAGGTTCCCTCTGCCTACCCTGCTATATGCGGGATACAGCGTGAAGCTATGTATGTATGTAAATGAAGATAATTTAATCATAATCCAATCCGGGATTAATATTGACTAGGAAACCAACAAAAAATTTATTAATGCTTACTAAACCATATTTTTGTATACATAAATACAAGGATAAATCATGTCACGCATAAACATCGGTCACAGGCAAAGTCAAAGGCAAGCTAATAAAAAACGTAATGTAATCACTGCTTTTATACCAACATTACTAACTTTATCACATACTTCACTTTGTGACGCCATTTGCAATTGTAATGCACACATCAAAATATTATAATGAGTAATTACTTTTATACTCAATAATTTCATATTTTGAAACATTATATCCTATAAGGCCTGTCGTGGCGCAGAGGTACAAGCGTGGACTGTATACGCGGCAGGTTGTGGGTTCGATTCCCATTTATATATATATTCCCAGGAAATGTAAAATTTAGTATTTTCATTTCTTGGGTTTGGTAACAAGGCAAAGCGTGGCGTTGAGTTCCGCCACTGAACACACAATGCCTCAATTCGGCGAAAAGTGATTATGATTTTTTTATATGCTGCTGCTTTTGATATGGTCCCATTGAATATTTTTCAATTATTCGTAATTCGTATAAGTTATACTTTTTAGTGAATTTTATTAAAATCAGTTTTCTTTTTTGTTATTTTTTTTTCTTTAAGTAAGTGGCCACTGTTCATATATAGCACTCTGTGTCAGTATTCTGAAATAATCATCGTGAGGCAGACTAATCGCCTACGTTTCATTATAAATTCTATGATTGCAGGTTCCATTTTCACTCAGACCGATTGAAATGCATTCAAAGTATTTTAATTTATGTCACTCATAGTGCAACGTTTTGAACTCGGGCGGAGTGTTTTGACACTAGGATATCTATCAAGTTATACAGAATAAATAACGAAAATATTATTTTACAATAGAGTAATTTATTACAAAGCTTAATAAATAATCTTAAGAAGAAGATTATTCTCAGAGAATGACAATAAAATGTTAATATTAAAAAAAAATTGAATATTTCTGTTTTTCCTCGTTAATTATAATCATTAACAAATAAAAGATAGGACTATATTATTTTTATATCCTTGTATATTTCTGGCAGAGTAAGCAGTGATTAGGATTAATTTGGAGAAATTTTCATAAATATTCGAGTCAAGTTATTTAATCAGTAAGAAATAAGATGAGTTTTACATAAAACAGATTTGGAATAAAAGTTTTACGATAAAATTAAAGCTAAGTTTTTTATAGAGTTATGCTATGGGTAATCAGTTAGAATTCTTCCCTGTGAGGGGACGGGGTTAGAATACGATTCCCCTCCGCCGTTGGGTAGCGTCCCGTAATAGGCGGGTATCCCAGTAGTTAGGTGGTAGGTGGTTCGTCCTCCGTCTGGCTCGCGACCACTATCATGTCAAAGACGAACCGCAAATATAATGATGTGTTCAACATATCTAATGATATGTTCCGGTTCGATGGCATGTAAGGTAATCACTTATGATCGTAAAATCAAAAAAAAATCATAGGGAGCCTAGTGACAAGATATTCCGTTTTTCCCTTTACTTTTTTTTTATGATTGATAGGCTAACGTTTGACCGCATCAAAGCCTGTTGGTTAGCATTAATGCGGTCTACGATGATACACTTTTGCCTAGAAAGAACCTTTTGACTCTTGACTTGAAGATCCCCAAATTATATTACTTCTCTTCGCGGGCCTAGTTGTATTTGACCAAAGTGGCGAAATTAATATAATTTAAATATCAACCTTGCCACGAATCGATCCCACAACCACTAGCATTTACATTCACAATCAGTCCTAATACCCCCGAAACCTCAAAACTTTATTGTTCCGTTTTTTACAACCTTTCAGATCAAACTGCCTAAATATACTTATTTAAATAAGAAGTAGAAATAATAGAGGGTAGATAGTAAAAAACATAACCGTAACTTGATCTAGAAGTATTGGCGTATACTAAAAGCAATATTTAGGCCATTATAAATGTTTCTTTCAGCTTCACGCTATATCCTGCACGTAGCAGGGTAGGCAGAGGGATAACTCAAAAACTCTTAACTGAATTTAAATGGGATCACACCGGAAACACTAGCTATTATAAAAAAAATGACCATCAATATAAACCAGTAAAATATATACGGTAACATATATTAAAGAAAACTATAATCGAATTGACAGACTTCTTCCTGTTTTGAAATCGGTTAATAAAGCTCTAAGAAAACATACATACATACAAAGCTTAACGCTGTATCCCGCATGTAGCAGGGTAGGCAGAGGGAACCTAGTGTTAAGACACTCCGTTCCTCACCTTCCGCCGAATTGCGGCATTGCATGCTGAGTGGCGGAACTCAACGCTGCGCTCTGCCTTGTTGCCGAACTCAGGAAATGAAAAATTCCATTTCCTGGAGTGGGAATCGAACCCACAACCTGTCGCATTTACAGTCACACGCTTGTGCCTCTGCGCGACGACAGGCGAAGAAAACATGATAAATTATATAAAAAAACTTCTAAGCAAAATATATATATATTTTGTACTATAGTCAATAACCATCCTTAATTCCTTGTGTCCGCACTATAAAAATAAGGAAATGTATGTAAAATTGTACGTGCCCGATAATACAAGCTTGAGGATCAACCGGAAAATATTTCAATATGTAAATTATGGATACCCTTTAAAATAAAGTACGCTATTTACTCTAGATTGGTACAATTACGAAGTTTCATTACCTACTGTCACTATTACTAGATAAAATATTAATTTAATTAATAAATCATTTACATTTATATTTTTGAACATACATACTTATAAAATATCAGATATTATGGCCATGTATGGCATTGAGTTGCGCCACTCAGCACGCAATACCTCAATTCGGTGGAAAATGGGGAACGAAATTCTTAAGAAAATTGCGTGTCTTAATACTAGGTTCTCAGGTTCCTTATGCCTACACTGCTAAGTGCAGGATAGAGCTTCAAGTTAATAAAAAAAAATGTTCACATTCATAATTTTACGTACCAAATTCAAGTTTTTGAACTTCAAATTCACGTTCTGATTTTCAAATTCATCTTTTCTCTTCTTTTTAATCGACTTCAAAAAAAGAGATTATCAATTCGACTGTATTTTTTATGTGTTACCGCATAACTTTTTACTGGGTGAACTAATTTTGATGATTCTTTCTTTATATAATAGCTAGTACTTCTGATGAAATGGGACCACCCATTTAAATTTAGTCAAAATATGAATAGTAGTTTTTGAGTTATTTGTAATAATTTTACTAAAGTGACTTTTTTTTTAGTTAAAATCTTAAATATACATATAAATTTTCAACTAAAACAACAAGAAAAAAATATAGAAACTCATATTAATGAATAAACAATAAACGAAATTAGTCCAATCAAATATCATTCAGCTTATTTATTTATGCGAGTGGGCTCGTTCGTGCGTACTAATGAATCAGTCATCAATCATTGTAACGAAATGATAAGATCATTTTCAATTTAAATAAATCTTTTATGAATATATTTACGTAACTATATAAAACACCTGTAACGCCTGTCGTGGCGCAGAGGCACAAGCATGCGACTGTAAACGCGACAAGGTTGTGGGTTCGATTCCCACTCCAGGAAATGTAAAAGTTTGTATTTTCATTTCCTGGGCTTGGTAACAAGACAAAGCGCAGCGTTGAGTTCCGCTACTCTGCACGCAATGCCTCAATTCGGTGAAAAGTGGGGAACGGAGTGTCTTAACACTAGGTTCCCTCTGCTTACCTTGCTATATGCAGAATACAGCGTGAAGTTATGTATATAAAATGTATAATACTAAAATTAAAAAAATAACAGAATTCAACTTAATAGTCCAGTCATTACCTGTTAAAAATGCATTTGTATAGAGAAATGTGTTTTCTGGATAATTTAAGCTGAACTTTAAATGATCAACTAACTATAAACGTTTTCCACCATCGTGACGAAAGAGGTAAAATGTTTTTTGTATGCTGTTCTCTCCCGTCTGCCGAGACAAGAAAATTGTTATGATATCCTTACGCTTTATAATTTTACTAAGTAAATTCGTATATATTTATTATATACTGTTCAAATATTTTGCGATTTCAAATAAGAAATTTAAAAATGTGGCTGTCTTCTGCAATAAAATTCATTTTCCCCGAGGAACATACATATACAATTTCAAGTGTCTATGCCAAGTACAGTTGTTCAGTAACAACAAATTTTATATTTATATACATGAAACGCTTATGTTATTCGGTAACTACCACAACATATAGGTGAAACAACTGGTCATAGAAAGCTGAAATTCCACGTAGGCTCCTTACAGTGGAAAGGAGAGAGAAAGAAAACGGGAGTTTTAATCGTCTCGTAAAAATTCGTATCAAAAATCGTTAAAAAAAGGAAGTGGTTCTTATTTCGACTGCATTTTTTATTTGAATGAATTTGATGGTATCTTTTTTATATGATAGCTAGTTCTCCTAATCCCGTTTAAATTTATTTAAGATCTTACAAGTAGTTTTTGAGTTATTCGTAATTATTCTACAAAAATACAACTAGTAAAATAAAATTAAATCAGGTCAGGTCTTAAAACATTCAAGATAAAGATCCTACAACGCTATCACAAGTTAATGTTCGTTGTTCCAACCTATGAATAAATGAATCTAGATATGCTTATTCCCAAATATCCAATTTAAAGTTTTATACAACTCTAGCGGTAGTTACTTTATTCAAGGTAAAACATCAAATGTATTAGAATTATATTTATATTATTAAGGCCCTATGGCCTTATTCACTCGTTCACACGTCACTATTGACGCAGTGGGACAGCGTCTCATTATAAATGTGATTAGTTGTGAGTTCGATTTCCTCTCGGAGGAATAATTACATTTAAACTATTTTAATTCCACCACTCTAGCAAGTCGTGCGGTGTTGAGTTCCGCCACATAGCATGCAATGCCTCGAATTCAGGTGGAAAACGGCGAATGTAGTGTCTTGACTCTAAATATAGAGTATACAGAATAATAATAAAAATATATTTATTCATTTTAAACTTTGATACATATTATAACATCTTATACCGATAATAACTATAATAGTATACAACTGTGTCGCAGTTATTAACGCCCGCCTCACAAGCTTCGTTTCGTAAAGTATTCAACAAAGAACAAATATCTATGTAGTATTTTCTTTTTTCTGGGATTGGTAACAAGGCAAAGCGCGGCGTTGAGTTCCGCCACTCAACACGCAATGCTTCAATCTGGCGGAAAGTGGGGAACGGATTTATTGCAAAAGGAACGGAGTGTCTTAACACTAGGTTCTCTGGTTCCCTCTGCCTACCCTGCTATATGCGGGATACAGCGTGAAGTTAAAAAAAAATCTAATACAAAAAGAATAAAATGACTACAAAAAAAAGAAAAGTAATATACTCGTATAGAGAATACTCTCTGACTACCCTGTTAACATGATAAACGTGAAGCTGTTAGAAATAGACAAAGAAATTATGTAATACATATGTAACGTAGTTTTCAATTTACTCTACAAACGATCTCATGTAGAAAAAAAAACTTCTTTTTTAGATACGTATTTGTTTTCATTTCTTTATATTTTCAATTGTTTAGAACTACAACATAGCTCGATAAGAACGTATGGGTTAATTGGATAGAACGGACAGTATCCAAGAAGTGTAGGTTCGAATCTGATACGTCGTACACTTGAACGATTTATATGTGGTTCTCTAGAGAAATCTAGATATGTTTACTAGTTTTTACGTGAAAGAGAAACTAATGCCCATTCAATTCACAGAATTTGGTATGTAAAATTTTCGTATTGGTATGTTTTCCTGTATGTTAAAAAGTCGTATTAAACGGGTTTTACTCTATTTTGATAAAGCACAAATTTTGGTGATTTCTATTTTTTATGATAGTGCTCCTGGTGTGTTCCTATTTAAATATAATTAAGATCTGAATAGTAGTTTTTGAGTTATTCGTAATAATGATACTTATTAGTGCAGTTTTTGAATTCAACCGTTTTTTTTTTGTTGAAATGAATAAAATTATTATATTTTAATTAATACACAATATATATCATAATATGTATCAGTACCTTATTTCAAGGCAGACTAAGAATTCTTTCAAGAATATTAAGTTGAATGCAGTTTTATGACTACTTTAGGCACTTTGCATTACAATAATTTTATTTGAAGTTTTGTTAGAGTACATTTATTCTTAATTTTTTTTCATCTTCACGTTTTATCTCGCATAGCACGGTAGCTTTAGCGGTTACTCAACTGTGGAATGGCCTACCTGCGGCAGTTTTTCCAGGTCGATAAGAAATGGGTACCTTCTAAAAGCGCGCCTACTCCCACCTCAAAGGCCGGCAACGCACCTGTAGCTCCTCTGGTGTTACACGGGGCCGTGGGCGGCGGGGATCACTTACCATCAGGTGACCCGAACGCTCGTTTGCCTTGTCCTTTCCATAAAAAAAAAAAAAGTGCTACAGAGGACCTAGTGTCCTCTCTAGCTACCGTACCAACTCTGTTTTCCACTTGACACGCCTAAATTCTGAACATTGCGAATGGCGGAATTCAATACCTTTGTCTTGCCTAAGGAAAAAAGGAAAAAAAAAATAATTTGGAACGTTCCCTCGAGAGAGAATCGAACCTACAACCAGTCGTGCTTATAGTCTGTCCCATGCATCACTAAAGCCTCTGTAAAATATGTTTTATTTTTCATTTATAACTGTTCTTTAATTAATTATCATATATAATAAAAAATGTTTGAAATATTTTTATTTGCCAAAATCATGAAAACGTCTTATTAAATTTAATTATAATTCTTGTTAATTTGTAATATTTTACGCATTATCCTTAGCAGGTAAAATGAAAAACGCACAACATGCCATATATTTTTTACTTCCTCAGTCATCAATCTCTGTGTACAAGCCCTTCGGTATGTCGATCTGTATCGTTAAGTATCATTGACACGTTTTCGTGGGTCGACCAAGGTTTCCTTATTCATCTCTTTAAAGTCACTTATGTAGCAAAAAGAACGAAAAATATAATACTGAATCCAACTTCCTAAATCTACTTAGTAATGAACAAGCGTGCGACTGTAAACGCGACAGGTTGTGGGTTCGATTCCCACCCTAGGAAACATCATTTTTCATTTCCTGGGTTTGGTAACAAGGCAATGCGTGGCGTTGAGTTCCGCCACTCAGCACGCAATGCCTTAATTTGGCGGAAAGTGGGGAACGGAGTGTCTCAACACTAGGTTCTCTCTGCTTACCCTGCTATATACGGGATACAGCGTGAAGCTAGTACGTATGTACGTTCTTAAATATACATAAATAGAAATACAATCCCCCATAAAAGAAAGAATGCTTCTAAATTATTATATTTTAACATTATTTAAATAAAATTTTACCTAAACAAATTCTGTAATTAGGACAATTCTTGTGGCTTCGAATAGTTTCTAACAAATACCTCTAGATAAAAAAAAAATGTTAACATTTCACAATGATTTGAAAAATAATTGGATTTGGCAATCTGTTGAAGTTACAAATATCTTGTAATTGTTACTTTCAATAATTATAATAAAATAACCACAGTAGACAGTACATTTTTTGAAAATGAACATTCATCTATTTAGAGGTCCAAAGTGGTGTATTACAATAGTGTCACTACCACCTAGAGTTGTGGATATCTTCTCTTCACTCAGGGGAATAATTATATTTAAATTATTAATTTCCCCACTGGTAATACCAACTGCGGTGATAAGTGGCACTTCTTAATATGTCATATTTTGAATTAAAGCAGAGGCTCAAAAGTAGAGAATTCTATCCTGCTATAATTGTCATTAAGTTGCGTCACTTAATATACGATATCTTGATTGAAACGGAAAACGGAGTGTCTTATCATAAAGTAGGGTAGTCATAGACAATATAGTGATGTTTTTTTGACTATTCAACAATATGGTACAAGTAGTGGATAACTTAAATAATTTCACACTAAGTTCTACTAAAAATATTACACAATTTCCTAACTTCATAACTGTAAATCCTAATAGCGTTTAAGCCTTAAGATAAATTAGTTCCAACTGTATGAAATTATCTCTTCCACTTAACTGCAGCATTAAATTCGTATTTGCTTATTTATTTGCTGCATTAACTTACAAAACGTTTATGATGTCATAGAATAGAGGAGAATTTCTGATTGTTGACGATGGTTGCTGGTTGAAATACGTCATATCAAAATAAATTTAATAGATAGAATGATTTTTTTTAGAAAAAGAGTAACATAAAGAATACAATCATCTAGAACATCTGATGTAGAAGTCGAAGAGACAAGAAAATTACCACCTTAACCAAAATATTAATCCTGACTAGCGTTGTTGTCGGCTCACGAATGTCAAAGATCTGGAACACCTGATGGAAATAAAAGATTAGCATAATATAAAGCATCTTAGCAGTATTATTCAGTGTGATGGACATAGAATCTCGTAATATATTACGTAATAACATGGTGGAAGTACCGCCATGTGGTAAAGGCGGTATAAATATGAGTCTAAGATTCAATGTTTTCCTATTGACGATGGTAAATATAAGTAATATGACAAGGGCATGACGGCAGTGCAATTGAAGATAGCCGGAATCAGCAAGACATTATATATAAATAGACCTTTCAATGCAAAATACAAAATAGATTGATTTGATATATTTTTTTTTCTTTAGCTCCACGCTGTATCCCGCATAGCAGGGTAGGCAGAAGGAACCTGAGAACCTAGTGTTAAGACACTGTGTTCCCCACTTTCCGCCGAATTGATTGCATGTTAAGTGGCGGAACTCAACGCCGCGCTTTGCTTTGTTACCAAACCCAGGAAATAAAAATACTTAACTTTTACATTTCCTGGAGTGGGAATCGAACCCACAGCCTGTCGCGCTCACAGTCGCACGCTTGTGGCTCCGCGCCACGACAGGCGGATATGATATGATATTAATTAAAATCTAGTTTGAATCCCTGTTTGAAGCCGGAACACGGCTTAACCGTAAAATATAAAATCAAAGAGATTCAATTTATGCCTTATTTTATAATACACAAAAGAACTTATTAAGCTGAAGATAATCACCGCCCATATGCAATGTATGAGTAGATATTTATAGGCCATAGCAGCGGTCCGATAGCTATTAACATTGTTCGGAAACCAGGTCCGTCTATGAATGTGCATTGAGTGGTCGTAATAAGCGGGTTAATTACTACTAGGGAGATTGGATTTTGTTGTGAGAAAATGTCAAAACTAAATGATAATATTTATATTCATTTTATGGTAATTGGGACATATGGTATTGCCATTTCATAAAGTAGCCAAACTTACCACCGCAGTTTGTTCTACCATTGTTAGGAAATCAAAAGAATCGTAAATGTTATCATGATCGAAATGGGACGAAAAAGATATGCTTTTGTGCCAAAATATAGTGTATGTCGGTGAGGGATATAAGTTGTGATAGAATTGGTCCTAAGTCTGTAGTCCTCTAGAGAAGAGAAAGTAAAGGGAGAGAAAGTGAAATGGAAAAGAAGAGGAGTGGGGTGATGTAACGAAGGTGTAAAGAACAAGCGAGGACAGAAGGGAAGGTTAAATAAAACTATTTAACCAGATTAATCGCGTATATTTTAGTATTCGAAAATTAATTTTTGGAAACCCGACGTTTCGAACACTTTACGGTAGTCCATGGTCACAGGTAGACAGGTGGCATTCGTCTGTCATTTGATACAAATATTATATCAACCAACCGCCAACGATTTCTTAGTTGCCTCGCATACTGCCCTGGATTCTTACAGAATGAGCTGACTGTATCTAGCCCTCTAGTGTGGTGGGTTTGAAACTTCAATGAAATGCAGAAATAATAAAAGAAAAGAGGAAAAAGCGGTATAAAAAACAGAATTTGACGGAAGAGCATAGCACAGAGGTGGGACTTGCGAACCTACTGTACTGTGTAATGGGATAGAAGAGCCCCTGTAAAATGTTTATAAACGCTCACTGATATTTGCAGGTCCTAATTTAAATAGATTTAAATCTATGTAGATTACTTACTTTTACTGTTTCCTCATTCTGTTTCTAGTTAATAAATTGCTGCAAGAGGAACTTACCCTCTACTTAGTATGTACGTCATGTCTCTGAATGAAGGAAGTAGAAAGGAGTGGAATACTAAGTGATTTATAAATACTAGATTCTTATCGTTATATTATGGCAAAATTACATAAAATTTTTATAAATTTTAACTATATTATCTACTATCCTCGGGCTACCCCGCTAGGGATAAAGCGTGAAGTTAGGTAGTATCTTTTTTTTTTATATTTTTTTTTAACTTCACGCTGTAACCCACATATAGCAGGGTAGGCAGAGGGAACCCGAGAACCTAGTGTTAAGACACTCCATTCTTCACTTTCCGCCGAATTGAGGCATTGCGTGTTGAGTTGCGGAACTCAACGCCGCGCATTGAGATTACATTTCCTGGAGTGGGAATCGAACCCACAACCTCTAGCGTTTACAGTCGCACGCTTAACCAAGCGTGCGACTGTGAACGAACGTAACCACGTTAGGTAGGTAGGTAGGTATTATCTACTACAATGTTTAGTCATCATCCGTTCAGTAGTTTTTGCATGATAGAATAACAAACATCTTCACAAGCTCATTTAAAATATTATTAAGATTAAGAAGGATTATGCAAATATAGCCTTTACAATAAATAACAACCTCCATTCAACTTGGTACTATTATTACGTTCATATGACAGAATTTCATTTTCATAACACAAAACATTGTAACTTCAGTAAATTATAACGTGTATCTCAAACTCTTTAGGGAGTTTACGAAAGTTTTCTTGTCGTAAAGTTCACTTGGACTATAAAATGTATTTATACTCGTATATTATCCGATGAAATTTTGTTATTGTTTAACTTAGTTTGGTAAAAATGATGAAAGATATATGGGTAATTAAAAGCGTAGACTAGGTGACGCGTAATATATATATATATAGGGTGTCCCAAAATTAACGCAAGATTTGAATTAAATAGAAAATGCCATTTTAGTCTTTTAATAGCAAATGAATAATGAATATAATAGCAAATGGCGGCAAAGTTAAATCTTAATTTTGGGACACCTTTATATATATATATATATATATATATATATATATATATATATATATATTTTAACTTCACGCTGTATCCCACATATAGGGTAGGTAGAGGCAACCTGAGAACCTAATGTTAAGACACTCCGTTCTGTTACAACCATTCCGTTCCCCACTTTCCGCCAAATTGAGGCATTGCGTGTTGAGTGGCGGAACTCAACGCCGCGCTTTGCCTTATATATTTGTTACATATGTGTGTGTGTTATATATGTGCTACCTTAGTAACGTGTACACTATATTTATTAACTGATTTCAGAAAGAAGGAGGTGTTTCCCCATTGCTAGGTGACAATTTTGATGTTTCTTTTTTATGTCATGGCTAGCACTTCTGATGTAGTCTCATTTCAGTTTAGTTAAGAACTGGCGATTACTTTCTTAGGTATTCGTAACAACTTTATTTTTTAATGTATTTCTATCAAAATCACTTTTCTTTTTTCTATTTTCATTAAACTAAAGTTAGTCCTTATTCTTTTTTTTAAATAAAATAAGCCATTCAAAATCAAAATATTCATTATTCAAGTAGGCTATTAAAAGCACTTTCGAATCGTCAATTTACAAAGCTGTCAGTCGTGTCAGTCCTAACGGAAGCTACCATCGGCTCGGAAGGCAGTTCTGCTGAGAAGAGCTGGCAAGAAACTCAACAGTTGCTCTTATTGCCATTATCTTATATGCCATTATTGCTTAAACAATTAATTTTCTTAAAGCTCTCAAAATATTAAAGCTCTACCAAATTATAATCAAAATGCACATATTATGACAAAATATTTATTGAGAAATCGGATATTTCTCCCACATAATATAATTTCATGAAGTAAATTAAGCCTTAGGGACAAGGTTGAGGCGGACGAAAATACTCTGACCTGATTTACGATACTTGAAAAATGTGTCTATATTTAAGTATCTTGCTTTTCATTCTTTGTTATATGTTTTGACATTTCAACGACAATACTGTACATTCAATTCTAAAATACCATTTTAAATTTTTGACACGAATTTCACGACCGTACTATTGAATGACACAAAAAGCTATTTTTACGTTTATCTTGAATGGAAGTAAGTAGTAAAAATAGAAAATAAGTCTTTTCTATTTAAAATTTTAGTTTGTCATAGCAGGGTAAGCAGAGGGAACCTGAAAACGTAGTGTTAAGGCACTTCGTTCCCTACTTTCCGCTGAATTGAGGCATTGCGTGCTGAGTAGCGGAATTCAACGCCGCGCTTTACCTTGTTACCAAGCCCAGGAAATGAAAATCCTAAACATTTACATTTCCTGGAGTGGAAATCGAATTCACAACTTGTCGCGTTTACAGTCGCACGCTTGTGCCTCTGCGCCACGCAGGCGACAGGCGCGTTGCGATGATAAATGAAATAATAATACAATATGAAAATTGGTATGGTGTGGTGGTTAATATATTTTTAAATGCCTAAAAAAAGGAGGAGATCATCAATTCGACTGTATTTATTGTGTGTTACCGCATAACTTTTTACTGGGTCAATCAATTTTGATGATTCTTTTTTTAAATGATAGCTAATGCTTCTGGTGTAGTTTTATTTAAATTTAGTTAGGATCTGATAAGTTATTTTTGAGTTATTCGTAATAGTGTTACTTCTTAGTGCATTTTATTTAACATTTTACGAATCACAACGTATTAATAACGTCAATAGTATTATAGTTAATAACATACTCCTCCACAATTATTTATAAAATAGCTTTTTTTAATAGTTTTCTGTGAAAATAATACAACGTAGTGTATTATCACTCAATACTTAGTAAAATAGATGAAGTAGAACAAAATTTTATATCACTGGATCATTGAATCACAATCAAGAAATAAAAAAAATAAAAAAAACAATTTGAAATCGTAAAACAGATAAAGGAATTTACATCGGAAGTTAGTAATGATATGTCAAAGCGTCAAGTATTAAATAGACTGACTTTATAAGTTACGTGCCGCGAATACAAACTCCCTGATAGACGTATTATCAGCATCTTATTATGGGAGAAAAATATTTCTTTCTGTATATTTCCAGTCTACTGTAAACGCGACTGGTTGCGGGTTTGATTCTCACACCGACAATGATAACATTAATATGATGTTTAGTATTTTTGTTTCCTCGCTTTGGTAATAAGGCTAAGCGATGCGTTGGTTCGGCCACTCAGCCCGCAATGCTTAAATTCGGCGGAAAGTGGGGAACGGAAATGTTAAAAGAGAACGGAGTGTTTCAACACGTTTAACAGGTTCTCTGGTTCTCTCTGCCTACACTGCTATTTACGTGATACAGTATTATTCATAGTAATTGTATTTTTAGTGCATTTCCTTTGTAATTAATTTTCTGTTTTTGTTAATATCTTTTTTTTTTTTAACTTCACGCTGTATCCCGCACATAGCAGGGTAGGCAGAGGGAACCAGAGAACCTAGTGTAACGACACTCCATTCTCTTTCAACATTTCCGTTCCCCACTTAATATTAATAATCTATAATATGATACTGGAATGATACTGGAGGAAAGTCACGTAAAAAGCATGAGGACTCCCCGGAGGGCATGCATGAAGAGGTTAATGACTGTGGACGAGGCGAAAGAGGTATGCAGGGATCGTAGCGTTTGGCGCTCCGACTACCCCTCTAGGGATAAGCGTGAAGTTAAGTGAAGTGAAGTGAAGTATAATATGACTACTTAATTATCGAAGTAGGTATTTGAACTTAAGACGCGATACTATACCAATAAATTATAATAATATTAAGTAAAATCAATAAGTAAAAGCTAATTTAAAGCTTACTTAGCAGTAATTAGATTGAGGAACTCCATCATACATTATTATATGATTAGAGTTAATATTCTCATAAACAGCTAATATTCTAAATAACAAGATACATGTATTAATAAAATTTTCGTAGAAACTAAGATCGATACATTTAATTTACTTAGTGGAAACATATATATATTTTTTATTTCTATGTCAAATCTTATTTTTGATTTTTAGCTTTACGCTTTTCCCTCATAGTAGAATTAAAAGAACTTAGTCATAATCAAAGTCAAAGTCAAATAATTTTATTCAAAATAAGAAGTTACATGCTTCATTTTTTGAAAGTCAAATAATTTACCACCAGTTCACTAAATTTAATGCCTCAGACCTGAGAAGAACCGGCGCAAGAAACTCAGCGGGACTTTTTTTTTCATTCATCAATGCACTTCAATTATTTATTAGTGACAATGTTACCATTGAAATAGACTGGAGCGAGCATTACATTCCCAAGGCGTATTATAATTTATAGAATGAGTGTCAAGAGGCTCCATTCTCCACTTTTCGCTTGTAACATTGAGTGGCGGAACTCAACGCCGAACTTTGTTATGTCGAAGCAATGACAAGAAACTAATTAATTATAACCATTCGCTCGAGTGAGGATCAAATCCAAAATCAATAGGGTTTACTATCAGCTTCTGTCCCACTGCGCCACTATGTTTTGCATTTTGAGAAAAAAAATGGTTTTTATTCCCAGCAATTAAGAAATTAATCCAACGATACGCTATATCCAATCAGATATGAAATTTAAAAAAATAACATAAAGCTCTGGACATGTGTGTGTGTCCGAAAGAGAGAGAGAAGAAAGTATGTTTGTGTGTTTACAATGTTATTTTGTCAAAAATACAATATTAAAACAAAATATAATTATAATAATTTAAACATAAAAATAATAATCCATATAACATAGATAGAAATGTAAATACATATATAGTCGTTCATGTCTTTCACTGCATTCAACAGAACTAATGTAGCTGAAGGGTTTAGGTGTAGGCGATGACGCCTACGTTCAAATGTACCGGTTTTGGCAGAGTGCCCACTGCACTTATGTTTATGTTGGCTGCTTTTTGCGTCATAAATTATTCGGAAAAAATATATACGAGACAGGCTTAAGTATTATTATTTTGATTATCTGTTAATTGGATATACACCCTGCATAATTGGAAAGTGGGGAACGGAGTGTCTATATATGCGGGATACAGCGTGAAGCTATGTATGTATGTATGTATAATTGGACATTTTCCGTGTCAATCAATCAGATTCCCACCGGAGAAAATATGTTAAATTATTTTAATTTTACCACTCTGGTAAAAGATAAAGGTTGGCGTTAAGTTCCGCCACCCGTCAAGAAATGTCTCGAAATTGGGCGGTATGCGGCAAATGGAGTGTCTTGACATTAGGTTGACGACCCTGTCGGGATTTTCCTTTTATTTTTCTTTTTTTTTAACTTCACGCGGTAACCCGCATATAGTAGGGTAGGTAGAGGGAACCTGAGAACCTAGTGTTAAGACACTCCGCTCTCTTATAACAATTCTGTTCCCCACTTTCCGCCGAATTGAAGCATTGCGTGCTGAGTGGCGGAACTCAACGTCGTACTTTGCCTTGTTACCAAACCCAAGAAATGAAAAGACTAACATTTCCTGGAGTGGGAATCAAACTTACAACCTGTCGCGTTTACAGTCGCACGCTTATGCCTCTGCGCCACGACAGGCGTTATAAAGCGTAAAGTTCTTTTTTTTTACTACAGCTTAGCTTAGCAACTACAAAATCGATTGCGTTGGTTACATATAATAATATTTATTGTCAACTCCCATAGGAATAGAAACTATATCAAATTCTCATGTTATTCTATGCCGAAATTGAATACGATGGATACATGAAAACAGTTTTATTTTTATACTGCAAAATAAATAAGAAATACTAAATTTTAAAGTTTTGATACAATTTCACAGCTTCACGATTTTCCCGTATAGCGGGGTAATCAGAGTGAAAAAGTCAAGACACTTCGTTCGCCGTTTTTGCCCGAAATCAAGGTTAAGTGGCAGTACTCAATGCGCTGTCTTAACTAGAGCTGAGAATCGAAAATATTTTAAATGTAATCATTCCCTCGAGAGGGAATCGAACCCATAACCAATCGCGGTTACTGTTAGACGCTGTCAAACTGCGCCGGCATATAGAGGCAATCTCTATATATATAATTATATATTTAACATAAATATATTAAATATTTATTTATAACTAGACGATTATCGTTATATTATGGTTAGTTTTCATAAATTGTAAGCAAAATTACTGCAAAGTTTCATCTAACATTCATCCATTCATCCTCATTAACTTTCGTATTTATATTAGTACGATATAGAGAAATATATATATTTTTAACTTCATCCTGTATCCTGCATATAGCAGGATATCTAAGAATCTAGTGTTAAGACACTCCTTTTTTTTTTGTTCCCTACTTTGCGTCGGATTGAGATGTTACATGCTGAGTGGTGGAACTCAACGCCGTGTTTTGCCTTGTATATATATATACCAGATTCAGGAAATGAAAATACTAAATATTATTTAGAAATTTCATTTCCTGGAGTGGGAATCGAACCCACAACCTGTCGCATTTACAGTTGCACGCTTGTGCCTCTGCGCCATGGCAGGGGTATTAAGATTTAAATCTATGTTTTCTTACGTAGTATACACTAGTATGACCTTCTGCTATTCCATCATCGTTATAAACCTAATAAAAGTTTCAAGTACTATTTTATTATTGAACGTCAAATGTGAAGTATACAATAAAAGTCTATTTCAGTAAAAATGTCACTTAGTTCTTAACCTTTAGTGAAGATTTAGAGTTATCTAAGGCATAATATTTACTGCTACAAGTACATTTACTTTGAACTTTATTACGTATTTTGTGATATTGATATTGTAAGGGGTGGTTATCGTTTCAGGCTTTTTTCTAGATAGCAGGGTAGGCAGAGGGAACCTAATATTAAGACACTCCGTTCCACACTTTCCGCCAAATTGAGACATTGCGTGCTGAGTGGCGGAACTCAACGCCGCACTTTGCCTTGTCACCAAACAAGGCACTCCATTTTTTCGTCAGAATTTGAGACATTGAATGTTGAGTGGCAGCACTCAACGCTACGCTTAGTCTTATCAAAGCGGGCAAATAATATGAACACTCCCCAAAGTGGGCATTGAATTTACAACTATCACGTATATAGTTCGATGCTGTCCCACTGTACCACGGTGGTCTATTTCGCTTGACTCTGCGATATTAAATTTTTAAGATATCACCTTTCTATAGAAATGAAAATTTATAAGTAAAATTTAATCATAAGAGAATATCGACTTCAAATAAAATGACACCAAAAAGTTACTTTTTTTTTAACTTCACGCAGTATCCCGCATATAGCAGGTTAGGCATAGGAACCAGAGAACCTAGTGTTAAGACACTCCATTTTCTTTCAACAAATCCGTTCCCCACTTTCCGCCGAATTGAGGCATTGCATGTTGAGTGGCGGAACTCAACGCCGCGCTTTGCCTTGTTACCAAACCCAAGAAATGAAAATACTAAATTTTACATTTCCTGAAGTGGGAATCGAACCCACAACCTGTCGCATTTACAGTCGCACGCTTGTGTCTCTGCGCCAAGACAGGCGTAAAAATAATATTATTACGAATATCTCAAAAACTACTCGTAAGATCTCAACTAAATTTAAATTGGACCACATCAAACCATAACTAAATATAGCTATCATATAGAAAATAACTATCAAAATTGGTTCACCCAGTAAAAAGTTACGCCGTAACATTTATTAAAACAATACAGTCAAATTGATAACATCCTCCTTTTTTGAAGTGGGTTAAAAAGAGTATTTATAATAAATTACTTACTAGATTGTATCGTGAAGGCGGAATCCTATTTTATTATAAGCATATGAAAACTTTATTAATTTAAGAACAACATTTTTAGAAAATCAAACGTATACGAAGAAATAATGAGCTTTGAGACGGGTGGATGTAAATTAGTATAAATAAATTTAAATTGTTATGGTTTTCTCATATGTAAATTTATATTTATCATTATCACATCAAAGGCAGAAAATATAAGTTTTATATATATTTATTACACAAAATGCATATATTTTAAAATCTTTTTAAAGATTTTAGCAATTGATTTATATATATAAAACGCTTGGGCTACTAACTGATAGACAACATACAGCTGAAACTACTGTGGGTAGAAAGCTATGATTTGGTATTTAGATTCCTTGGAAAGAATATGGGAGCACTAAGAGGGGAATAAAGCTTCATGGTTTATGCCACAATGCAGGGTAGTCAGAGTAAACCTAGTGTCAAATCCCTCTGTTCCCCGCTTCCTGCCCGTATTCGAGACATTGCATGTTAAGTGGCGGAACTCAACGCGTTTTATTTGAAATAATATAGCTTCACGCTGTATCCCGCACATGGAAGGGTAGGCAGAGCGAACCTGAGAACCTGTTAAGACATTGCATTATCTAAAGATTTCCGTTCGACGAAAATAATTTACATATAATCATTTTCCCGAGTGGGAATCGAACCCAAAACTAATCACGTTTACAGTTATTATTAGTTATTCACTATGCCGTGATGGCCTTAATTATGAGAGGATTTCTCTAAATACCTACGAGAATGGAATAAATGAGATTTTCCATTTTTTTGTTCATGTAAACGAAGTTGCTGGTACTCGGTTATATAAGCTTGATTCAGATCAGCTTGTGGGTGGAATACTGCAGTGTCCATCTGTTAGCGACGGCCACTTACCCTTTTGGCCTGCATTTGGACAATATTAGATTGGTTCTGTTCACTAAAACGCACAAGTTATAGTATTAAATTTTGGGAATAAAATATTTATTTTATATTTATTTTTTAGAAATATAATGTAAATGAATTATAAAGTAATTGAAAACTTGCTACACTTTACAAAATTAAGCATCATTATAACCAATATAATAAAAAACATACTCATTAATACAAAAAGTTTGTTTAAAATTTTAGCCCTAAGACAGAAAAAAAGAATAAAATTTCATATATATGTATTTTAAATAATAAAATTTGCTTTTAATAAAGCTATTTCTATAAAGCATTTAAGTAGAATATATATTTATTTTCTTGTGAAAAGTGTTAATCTTTGAAGTTACTTACAATAAATTTCTTATCTGTTACAATAGAGTATTTATAACAAAGTAGGTAAAATAATTGTCATGACACTCCGTTCTCCGTCTACTGGCCGACATTGTACATTATGTTTGTCTCACCAGAGCGGGAAGATAAAAATAATTTCCCTACAGTAATTCTCCCAAATGTAAATTGGACCCACAACCATCGCTGCGGTCAGACGTTGTCTCAGTACGACACGATGATTTATGTCTTGTTAACGCGGCTTGATCCATGATGTTGTTATTTATGCTTGCTTACAAAATTCTTCTACAGAACCATTGTATTGTACTCTATTCCTATGCAGGTGAAACAAAACTCTTTGGTGTTTTATGAATTTTAAAATTTGTGTACGTAAACATTGCGATCAGTAATTTCATCATAATGATATCAATACGATGTTTCATATATACATACTTCATGCAACGCATATAGCACGGTAGGCAGATGGAACCTAGTGTTAAGACACTCGGTTCCCCACTTTCCGCCTAATTGAGGCATTGCGTGCTGAGTAGCGGAACTCAACGCCGCGCTTTGCCCTGTTACCAAACCCAATAAATGAAAATACTAAACATGATGAACCCACAACCTGTCGCGTTTACAGTCGCACGCGTGTGCCTCTGCACCGCGATAGGCGTTTATTTTGATGTTTCTTAAGATTATAATATATTAACGCATTTATTATTCAAGAATTCCCGTTACATTAAATATAATATTCAACTTTTTTTCCTTTTCTTATATATGTATGTACAGTTAACACGGTCAACACATTCTATCAACAATTTATTTTTTATTTTACGTTTTGTTTTCTTACATTTCCATTACATAAAACTAGTATTTGACCTTTGTATAAATTTGAAATAATTAATATTATGGCATCAACAGAATTAAGCGTAACAACAAACACGATGTATTTCCCGTCATCAATTAACATCTACTCGCTAATTAAATGAATATTTTGTGCCTGATGTAAACAACTTTAATAGATTAAATGCTATATCCATCCGAGTTAGCGGTTTTGTTATCATTATAATGTATTCAGGTAAGGCTTAAGGTCATTTAGCGGACCACGGAACCAACACTTGGTATTTCCCTAAATGTAAGAACCAGAAATTAGGATATTTATTGCAGGATAAAAGTAAGTGATATTGTTCAACTAAAGTGGCAGAGGGTGGTACACATATTCAGGAGTCCTGATGGTTGTTGGGGTATGGTTGTAGTGGACAGCCCCATGTAAAGTGGCCTGAGAATGATTTGATCAAGATTGCCGGACAGAATGGATCCGGAAGGCCTTTGTCTGGACAACTTTGTTTAAGCCGAATGGATTATTAATAATTGGCTGCATTCGGCTTAAACAAAGAGATATATAGAAAGGAACAATATTCTGAAAGTTATTCTTTTGTCATTCCGCTTTATGCTAATTAAACAAAATATCTGAAGGTCAAGAAGTACTTACTAAATAGCGTTATTAGATTTCGCTAGATAGGTGAGTCCAGATTGAGCTAGTAAAAGCGTGTTAAAAATATTGGATTTTTTTGCATTTTCAGGCTCTTTCCTGCTATCAGGCACGGGGGACAGAATGGAGACTTCGTTCTCTACTTTTCGCTAGTATACAAGACATCATTGCGTGTTAAGTAGCAGAATACAACATCACGCTTTGTCTTATCAGAGAAGTATTTATGTGAACTTAGGTATATTGTATCAATAATATAAAGGTACGTAAGGTAAATAAGAATTTCAAGACATTCATCTCTATGAAAACTTTGTTAACTTTTGTAAGTCGATTTTTCTTCAACAAAAGTAATATTCTAAGGGCGCCGTGAAAATAGTTCTTTTTTAAATTACTTAATCAAGTTTATTCATATTTTCTCACTTTGAAAGTTGGGATCAATTTTCTATAGTATTGTATAAAATTGAGTTTGGCTTGTATATTTTATTTTAGTAATAGAATAGCTTTGTATTTTTGTTTCTCAGACAATATCTGTTCTTTTGTTAATTTTTTCCAATTGTTACATTTTTACATAGCATTCTATTCGTCTAAATAAGTTATATTTTTAGGCATCTCACGAATTTAACAATAATCGAGTTTGTTAGTCACTTTATTCTTTACCACTTTATTCATTACTATATCTATATATATGTATATACACATATATATATATAAATACAAAATTTAAGTTGGGCATGCTAGTCTTAGTCTATCCTTGCAAAATATAGGGGAGATTTAAACTGCGGGAAACGACGTTGTGTCCCGCATATAGCAGGGTAGGCAGAGGGAACCTAGTGTTAAGACACTCCGTTCCCCACTTTCCGCCGAATTGAGTTATTGCGTGCCGAGTGGTGGAACTCACAGCGCGTTTTGCCTTGTTACCAAACCCAGAAAATGAAAAATTACATTTCCTGGAGTGAGAATCGAATCCACAACCTGTCGCGTTTACAGTCGCCCGCTTGTGCCTCTGCGCCACTACAGGCGTTCCTGTCGGGAACGAACGAAGGTGGACCTGAGACCTCCGGAGGGGAATTGTAATTTATCCCCCGCCTCTGGCTTGCCTTCATTGGCCGGCAGAGTGGAGCGTAAGAGCTATATGCTCGAAAGGGTGGAAGTGCTCAATCTGCGTAATAGCGGGGAAACCCGCTCACGAGCACCCTCGCGATGGTGAAACTGGTGCACACCTCTTAACACCCTTAGCCGACCACACCGATGTTGCGCCCGAGGCACTACGCCGCTTTGTGGGGGCCCATCTAGTGGGAGGCGAGTCACCGTCCGCTAACCTTTCAATTTGAGACTGTTGAAAAGGCGGACGTCCGGTAGTCTCAATCAATAGCCCAGTACTTAGTCCATCCAAACTCCATTCCATAGCCCTATTTTAGTTTTCCATATGTTCCATAGCTCCTACGCATTGACCGGTGACCATCTTTGAGCAATTACCTATGGTTACTCAGAGATGGATCCCGGTCAATGCGTCAGATTAAAAATATTGTTGTCTCAAAGGGGCCTCTACGTGTTGGACCTGTGTCCCTACGCAAGCCTTCCAAAGGACCGGGTTCCTTTGAACCCGAGAATTTATAATGAGATACATAATAATAATAGCCTTTATTCTCTGACCATGATACAATATTTCTTACATAAATACATTTTTCTTTTATCAGCAGCCAGTTTGTTGATCAGGATGCCTCTTGACATAGGCATCCCCCATTAACTTCCATTCCTCTCTGTTTTTGGTAATTCGTCTCCATCCTTTTGGTAAATCGTCCTCCCATCTTTTTAAATGGCGTCCTTTTTGTCTTTTCCCATCTCTAGGGTACCATTCTATTACATCTTTTGTCCATTTCCCTTTAATCGTTCTCATAATATGTCCAATCCAATTCCATTTCAGTTTTCTTATTTTTTGTAATACGTCACTCACTTTCGTTCTTTCCCTTATCATTGAAGTTTTCCATCTGTCCTGTAGTCTTATGTTTAACATGCTTCGTTCCATGCTGCGCTGGCAAACTGCAAGTTTCTGGTTATTTTTGCTTATAATGTATATAAATAACATTAAAGAAACTATTAGTAATATACATACATTAATAATATAGCAGTTTTTATATCACCATAAATTTATGTATGCAAATTATTCTAAATCAATAAATTAACGAATCTGTATAGGTTTGTCATAAGAATTCATATACGCACATATTTTTCCAAAGGTCACGTTGATGTCATTTATTCATGCCATGATTCATTCGAATATGGGCAAAGTACTTGGCGACATAATGTTTGTTAGAATTTCTTTTATAATGTACTCTTGAGATATATGAGAGCATTTGTGAACTTTTTTGTACGTCAGGTATATATTGACTATTTATTTTTTGTTATCATTAAACTTACTGACTTACTGACTTGATATAAATCCAAGCAAGTCGCAGGTTCCATTTTGATTATAATCAATCATAGGTAAAAAGTAGTATATGTTATTGTAACTGGCCGATGCCCGCAACTGCGTTGAGCTGTTATTATCACTGTTCTTCTATCTTCTTTAATTATTTTTTTCTTAAAAATATTCAATGTAGAGACAGATTTTTTTAATATTTTATAACAGGATAGATAAAAAGTATTCTTAGACACAGCAATTCTACCACAAAGCATAACCAAAAAATATATCAATTATATGGCGGGCAGCATAAGATATGTTTTAAAAATAACAAAATAAATGGCTGTTTGTATTTACAATTTAAGGTTCCGTGGGAAATAAAGATATTCAATGATGTACGTCATTACAAAGTGAACAAGTATTTCAATTTTAAAAACGAACCAAATTAGTTTATTAAACTTGTACGCGGTAGAAGTACACGTGAGGGGTATAACAGAGAAATCTTTCTATTAACGCCTGTCGTGGCGCAGAGGCACATGCGTGCGACTGAAAACGCGACCGGTTGTGGGTTCGATTTCCACTCTAGGAAATGTAAAATTTAGTATTTTCATTTCTTGCCACTCAACACGCAATGCCTCAATTTGGCGGAAAGTGGGGAACGGAAATGAAAGAGAATGGAGTGTCTTAATACTAGATTCTCTGGTTTCCTCTGCTGGTAGGCAGAGGAAACCAGACGCTAACGCTATACGCCGAATATAGCGGTACCCCGCTATATTCGGGATATGGCGTGAAGGTAAAAAAAAAATGAAAAAAAAAAATCTGTCTATTATCTACTGAAAGACCTCAGTCTGTCTAAGAGTATCATCACTTTCTTTCTAGCAATATTTCGAAGGCGGCATAATAGGAACTGTGGAAATATGGATTTTAAAGGGGCCCCTTCAGCCTTCACTTTGGTAGTAAGTCCCAGGCACTACTTTGAGCTCCTCTTCTCGTCTCTCCCAGCATTCAGACGGTAAATCCATGAAATTCTAAGGAGATGGTTCTCTTATATTATTTTATGCTACAAATATAGAAAGATTGGCAGTTTGTCTATTTATTGCGCATCAAACAATCATTATGAAACTTGGCACGTAGTCTATATTTCGTACATATATAATATAAAATGATTCTGTTCTGTTAATCACGATATAATAAGAAAGTTTCGATGTATAAATAGTTTATAGGAAGTGACGTATTGCTCGTGAAATTATTATTTTTTTCATATCTTTTTTTTTATTTTATTCGCTATGGAAATATAGTCCGTAACTTTTGCCTACAATTTTTTTTAGCTTCACGTTTTATCTCGCATAACAGGGTAAACCGAAAGAATTTAGAGTCAAGACACTCTGTTCTATTCTTTCCGTCGGAAAATGAGACCTTGCGTGTTAAGTGGCGGAACGTAACGCCGCGTTTTATCTCACAAGGCCGGGGAAGTAAAAATAATTCAAATATATTGACTCCGAGTGGGATTCGAACTCAAAATTAATCTCGTGTACAGTCTAACATTTGCACCACTACGCCACGATGGTCTCAACTATTATTTTTTTTTAGATTCACGCTGTATCCCGCATATAGCAGGGTAGACAGAGGGAACCTGAGAATCCAGCGAAGACACTTTGTGCCCCACTCCGCCGAATTGAGACATTGCGTGCTGGATGGCGAAACTCAACGCCGCGCATTGCCATGTTACAAAACCCAGGAAATAAAAATACTAAACTTACATTTCCTGGAGTGGGAATCGAACCCACAACCTGTCCCGTTTACAGTCTCAACTATTACGTTATTTATTACATTTTTTGACATTAGTCAAGACTCTGTCTATTTATTTTTATTATTTCTTTAAATGAACTATACTTTTCATTTGGCTTTAGTAATAAAAGTGAAACGTAATCCTTTAATTCCGTTGAAGTTTACGAGAACTTCGTTATATGGCAGTGGTAAAAACTAGCGTGTTTTAATCATGTTTTAGAATCAACTAAAAGTGTATATACACGTTTTTGTCGTTTAAAAGTGGTGTTGAGCCTTTTATACCTTGACTGTTATCGAAAGATATAGTTTATGTTATTTTTTTAGCATTACAGTTTTTTTATTGCATAGCAAGTTAGGCAGAGAGAACCTATTGTCAAGACACTCCGTTTTCTGCCATGCGTCCGAATTCTAGACATTGAGTGGCTAAACTAGAGCGACAACACGAAAAATAAAATTGATTTGATTGATTGATATGATTCGATTTGATTTATTCCCGCTCTGGGGAATAGTTATAGTTTTTTTTCTTTTTCTCGGTATAATACGACAAAGCGCGTCTTTGAGTTTCGCCATCCAACTCGCAAAGTCTCTAGTGGAAATCGCAGTTTGCTTCAACATTATGTTATCTCTAACTACCCTATAAGAGTGAAAATAAATTAAAGTTTTTCTTGTATCAGAGTAATATTTAAATTGAAATGGTTTTAGCCATTGTGATAACTTTTGTATATTATTCTTAGTTTATGTTTAACATCTAAAAAAAATCTTACTGTTTTAACACCTGTGATCACGTACTGCGTTCAAAACTTCAGGTTTTCTATAAAATATATTTTCAAATACCAAAATACATGCATAAAATACTTTTATTTAAAATATGTAAAAATTGCGAAAATCAAATATCTTTACTCTATTCAGTTGACGTGCTAAGATATGAACATGACATGCTGCACTACTTACTAGTAGTGCATAGCAAAATATAGTACGTAGCAGTACAGTCATATGGGGTGAAAATTGGAAAAAAGTAAGCCGATAGATTTAGTGAAACTGGTACATAGAGGTAAGTCGGTATATATGGATGCAATTTTATTGCAATTTCACTCCCAAATTTTTCTGGCGACGTTTTTTCTTTGCATTGACATTTTTGTTGAGCTTGTTTTTGTGCAATGTCACTCCCAAATTTTTTTCTACTTCGTTTTTTTTAATATCCTTAGTATGTTAGTAAATCCGTCACTAATTTATTGTAATTTACAATATATAAGCGGTTGGAATCACGTTTATGGACGCTTTGCCACTGTCAATCTGAAAATTGGTCAATGAATTTACAAATTTAAATTTTGAGAACCTAATTAAATATTGAATATCGGACTTGTATGTATGTTTGGTTGTGAGTTCCATTCTCATTCCAAGAATATATTGAAACTAATTTCATTTATTCGCCCTAGTACGACAAAATGCGGCGTTGAGTTCCGCCATCTAAAACACAATGTCACGAATTAAGTCAGCAAACGGACACTAGGTTCTCCTCCGACTACCCAGCTATGAGGAATAAAGCATGAATTTGGACTTTTCCCTTCCAGTGAAGTAAATAATACAAACCAAAAAAATACTGAACATATGTAATATTATTGATATTCAATTTCATATACCAGTTCTTAACAAGTTATCAAGTATCACATATACATATTGAACAGAATCATTCAAGGAACGTTTTTCTAGCCTATTTACTTCTTTATACGCTCTAATAAACCTAAAATATTTCGCGTTTACGATATTTATGGCAGTCAGATATGATGGAGTAATAAATCCAATATAGCAGTAAAATATATTGATTCGTGAACTATAGTTTTTATGACACGTAAATACCAGGTTTTGTTACTTCACGCTGTATCCCACACATAGCAGGGTAGGCACAGGGAACCTTAGAACCTAGTGTTAAGACACTACGTTCTCTCATGATTTCCGTTCCCCACTTCCCGCGAAACGCCTGTCGAGGCGCAGCGGCACAAGTGTGCGGCTGTAAGCGCGACAGGTTGTGGGTTCGATTCCCACTCCAGGAAATGTTAGTATTCTCATTTCCTGGGTTTGGTAACAAGGCAAAACGCGGCGTTGAGTTCCACCATTCAGCATGCAATGCCTCCATTCGGCAGAAAGTGGGTAACGGAATTGTTGTAAGAGAACGGAGTGTCTTAACACTAGGTTCTCAGGTTCCCTCTGCCTACCCCGCTATATGCGGGATACAGCGTGAAGTGTAAAAAAAAAAGAAAATCTTTCCGCCGAATTGAAGTATTGTGTGCTGAGTAGCGGAATAAAATGCCGCGCTTTTGCTTGTTACTAGAGCGAGGCAATGAAAATATTATATATTAATTATTAAAAATATTTAATATTTTCATTTCCTAAAGTGGGAATCGAACCCACAACCTGTCACGTGCCTCTGCACTACGACTGGTTGACTATATAATTTCATTTCAATTATTTAATTATGGAGCTTCAAGCTGCCAGTTGAGCTTTAATTCAAATCACTGACTGTATAAAATGATATGATAATGATAATTTATTCTGATAGAACATTGACAATTTGTAGGTACTTCCGGTAGTGAATAAAGAATAAAATCAAACCGTAGCTTGAACTTATTCTTGTCTGTAAGTCAGCGTGAATTGGACACTGTATCCGGTCTAACTGCGAACGGAAGTAGGGATCGGTTAATTGCTAGCATTTTCTATGAACAAAGTTAGAGGAGTAAAGAAAAGTCCGTGTTAGGTTTTCTAAGTAGGTAATCGTAGTCTTCTATGTATATTTTCCGTAGTACTTTTATGTTGTAACTTCTATTTATATCTGGTTTTTACCCGGGAGAGTGATTATGTTACATACATACATAGTTTCCATCCCGCATACACACATCCCGTATCCCGCTTATAGCAGGGTAGGCAGAGGGAACCTAATGTTAAGACACTCCGTTCCCCACTTTCCACCGAATTAAGGCATTGCGTGCTGAGTAGCGGAACTCAACACCGCGCTTTGCCTTGTTACCAAAGTCAGGAAATGAAAAAAACCATTTCCTGAAGTGGGAATCGAACCCACAACCTGTTGCATTTAAAGTTGCACGCTTACCTCTGCGCCGCGACAGGCGTTAAAAAAAGGCGTTTAAAAAGTTAATATAAATAAAAAAATACAGTCGATTTGATTCTGGGAACCTCTTCCTTTTTTTAAAGTCGGTTAAAAAGATTAGTGACGTAGCTAGAAATATATTTAGTAATGTAGAATAAATATATACAATTGAAAAAAGATTTCATGATCGACACTCATAAAACTAGTAATAAATTGTAATGGCTATATCACATTACATGACTACTTTAGTCTGGTCCATTATTAGAAAGATTTGCGGCGGTCTACAATCAACTATGCCTTGATGGCCTCGCAATATTTAGTCTATATGGATTTTTTTTACAAAATCCCTCTTTTTCCGCAGAGCAGGGTAAAGAGAAACAAGGGTAGGGAGAGAATACCAAGTGTCAAGACACTCCGTTCTCTACTTTTCGTCCAAAATTGAAACACTGCGTGACATATTGTGACAAAATTGAACGTCCCACTTAATCTTGGCAAAATGCAGGAATGAAAATAACTTAAATATATCATTGACCTACCTGCTATAGCCAGACGCTGCCATACTGCGCCATGATGGCCTCTCTAAAGATGATCTCTATGAATTACATAGGTTGTGAACTCTAAATTAACAAAGCAAATTCAATTATAAATATTTTTTTTAAATTTTCACTATTTTTATTACGTTAAAAATTAACCTTGTCTAAAATTCCTTTTTATCCCACATAGCAGCAAAATAGTCAAAGAGACCTAGTGTCTAGATACTCCATTCTTCGTTTTTCGCTCCTCTCTCTCCGCCTCTACGCCGCACTTTGCCCTAGAGCGTAAAAATGTAAGTAATTTAAATATCATTATAGATATTGTAGGATCACCAATAATAATAAAATCTATTACTTATTCCAGGCACGTATCTATACAGCTCAAATAAAATTTTCTTAATCTTTTTCCTCTTCTTATTGAGCTTAGTATGTATTTATTATACTCGTGGTAAAGGTCGCTTATTATATTTAATAAAGCCGAGGCGATATTAAATCGGTACGATACGATATCTATAGGATTTTATGTGAGAAATATACAATGTTAGTTTCTATAAAAAAAATGATATTTATCGTTATAATTTCCTAATAATTATATAATTCTTAATTTTGTCCTCCAAATTACATAAATAAATTAGAGCCTATGTGTTATTCTGATTTATAAACTGTATAACTGTAAAGTTTTATCTAGATTCGCTTAGCAGATTATAGGAAAGAGTGCCAAAGGTCCATGCATTCCTCCATTCAGCCACCCTCACAAACTTTTTGTTGGAATACCAATTGATTTCATAGTTGGTCAACTAACTTGTTAAATTGTCAAGTTGTTTTATAGATTGTCAATTGTTCATTATACAAAAACTAATCTTTTATAATTAGTACGTCTTTTGACTTTAACTATAAAATGGTTGCCGCCAATCATAATGTGTTCTTTACGTATTAAAACTTACGAGTCGGAAAGCAGTGTCTTCGAGCACTCTTTCTTTTCGGTGAAATATAATTAATTTATGAATCCGAATGACCGTTTTATTAACCCTAACCTCCTACACTTTTGTATTTATAAGAATATTATAAGCTGTCAGAAAAACTCTTTATATAAACTTAACTTTAATTTTAAGGGATTTTTTTGTTTTGTAGATGTAAACAATATTTTAAGTACATAATAAATGGTGCAGCTAATAAATGTATGAAGTTAGCATTTAAATCAGAGTATTTCAAAAACACAGAACCATTTTCAGCCAACAATAACGTACAGCAATAACTAACATTGTATAACGCATTTTGTCTATCATTGAGTTTAAAAACCGCTTGTTTTTTCTCGTATTAGGAAATATTAGGAGTTCTCGCTAGGTAGAGAGAACCTAGTGCGAAAACACTCTGTTAGTAGCTGTCCATCGAAATTGGAGACATTACGTGTTAATAGGCGGACCTCAACACTTTATTTTAGTAGAGCAGAGAAATGAAAATAATTTCAAATAAAATCATACTCCCGAACAAAAATAACATCTACAACCGTCGTGATTAAAGTCAGACTAAAATAACAAGAAAGAAACACACAAATGCATAGACTACTGAACACTTCTTTCTAAACCACATCTACTAAGCGTCAGACGAACGTTTAAAGTGCTGACCAAATTCGAAGAGCTGATTCTATTGAAGATTCCTAGACAGAAACCAAGGCTTGAGGCAGCAAAACAAATAGAAAATAATAGTGTTAGTCCTTTGTACATACGTCTACGAGAATGCATGGATTGGATAATATTGTAGGTATGTATGTAACTTTACGCTTTATTCTACATAGCAGGATAGTTGGAAGGAACTTAGTGTCAAGACACTCCGTTCGCCGTCTTTTTTATGAATAACGGATGGCAAACGAGCAGAAGGACCACCTGATGGTAAGTGACTACCTTCGCCTATAGACATCTCCAACACCAGAGGTGTTGTATATGCGTTGCCTACCTAGACGATACAGATGGAAGGGGAGGAGTTCGCTATCGGAACCACCACATTCTGCGGAAAGAATGGGGTGCGATAGGAGAAGACCTGGCTTACGGAACACATCATTAGATATTTGGCGGTTCGTCTTTGAGATGATAGTGGTCGCGAGTCAGACTGAGGACGAACATCCTACCACCAAACTACTGGGATACCCGCCTCTTACGGGACGCTGCCCAGTGGCAGAGGGGAATTGTATTCTAACCCCGTCCGCTCACAGGGAAAGACTAACCGCCTGAATTTGATATATTGATAAAAATTATTGTCAGCAACATTTTAATTATATGAGGGTAGATGAAAATAACCTAGCAAGAATGGGATCGCCACAGTGCCATAAAAGCCACTACTTTAGCTTTACAGTACAGTGACAGTTCATTATAATCAGTGGTCAGTGGTAGTAATTAGTGTTTCCAAGTTCAAAGTTTAAGTATCAATAAGTGTGGCGTTATAAGTTCTTGGAAGGTATTGGGAACTAAAGGTGTTTAGTGACGTACGAATATTATATTGAATGTATCACATCGTATATTATATTATATTTTTATTATTTAAATGGAGTAAGTTTTATTTTCAATTTATTTTCATTCATATTTATAATTTTAGATGGTATCTACTTGAAACAAAAAAAAAGTTAAGCATCAATCAGCTTCAGTGACGTCTTGAGTGTTTGAACGTGTAAGAGTATGACACACCATATTAATATTACTCGACTGTCAATGTCATAGTCACGAACATATTCGACGTCATCGGAACTATTGACTTGTTTTTGTCAATCAATCCTCCTTCGTGTGTTTTGCATACGTGACATTGGCGAAGTGATTTGTGCTTAAGTGGCACGTTCGAAGCACCATAGTTATAGAACTGAGCTGAAAAGAATTCTTTTTGCGAGCTTCTGTATACTGCTATATTCCATACACGTTGCTAAGGCAACGCGTTGTTTACGCGCTAGGGAGCTTCTATGTAAAGGAAAAACTTTGAATTTTTAAGAATATTTAGACGGAGGAGTACAAAAATTGAAATACATATGGTGTACATGGAAAAGAAGTTCAGGAAATCGGTATTTTTTATAATAGTGTACTAGAAATACAATAAATTACTAGCACTAACATATGTTTGTCATACATTTTTATATAAAGTGACATGTATGTTACCATTCACTACTAGTATCATTTAAATATTAATATTCTCAATTGCTCGTTACGTCATCTCTAATACTGACGTACATAAAAGTAATAGATGGACTAAATCTCAGTTAAACGCCTTTTGTTGTTAAATGGGAATACAAAGATGTAATGACTGACTTCCATTGTAGTGGAATAGCTTCGTGAGCATAACTAAAGTGCAAATAGATTGCTTTAACAGTTGAAATGGGGCTTAAATTATTATTTCAATTTTAGAGTGTACGAGAGAACATCTTGGGTTAGTGGAACAGCATCAGACTATTATTATATAAAGAGTGGCGTCACTTAACATGCAATAACGCAATAGTAGATAACGGATTTTATTTATTCATAATAAACATAATAAACAAGTGTATGCTCAATTTTTTTATATGAAATAATAAAATATCAAAATTTTTATATATATTTTTTTAGATGAACTGTATTAATCAAATTAATCGCATATATTTCGGTATTCAAACATATATTTAATTTTTCTATCGTTGGGACTGGGGTTAACTCCTAGGTTAGAAAGCCAAGTGAACAGGGGGCGGAGCCCTCCTAGTATTCGAATAAAAGATAGTTTCAGTTTGAAATGTTTATATGTCAAAACATGTTTATTATTCATTGTTCATTATCTTCTCTAATATAAAATTAGGACATAACAAACTGAACTCAAAGCACAGTACAAACCACTAGACAGATTGAAATGGCCATGAATATCATTATAAAATAGTCAACTGCCAGCAAAGGCTTTTTAATTAAACGAGCTTATTTAGTTTTACTGGAACAGGACGAGACACCTTTGTTGTATATTCTTTTATTTTTCTGTTCAAGTTCAAAGGTAAATATAATATTAACGCGATTTTATTCGCATTATCTGTGTCTATATATAAATCAACGTAAGAAAAACATGAAACACATTAAAGGTATCGTTGTCACTAATAAATAATTGTAAAGCATTGATGAATGAAAAAAAAAGTTTTTCTTGCACCGGTTCTTTTAAGGTCTGAGGCATTAAATCTAATGAACTAGTGGTTTACCATCGGTCAAATAATTTATTATTTGACATTAAAAAAATGAAGCTAGTAACTTCTAATTTTGAATAAAATTATTTCACTTTGACATGTAAGGCCGTTATAATGTGCTTCTCGTCGTCTGATTTGTTTTTAAAAATTACATGCATTTAAAGACCCTTTGGGTCATAAGTCCCAGCTACTCTCAGAATTCCTTTCTCTGCAACGCGATGGGCCTAGAGTAGATTTTTCTCTTCTTATGGTATGGAATTAATGTTCTTGTAACCATGAGAATGAGATGGTAATTTGATTTTGTTTCTTTTTAAAATTGATTTGCTATTTATTTTTAAAGAGAAACATATATATTAATTGAACTTATACACATACCACTACACTAACACATATTTTTTAGGTGTCATGATTGTGCATTAGAAGAAAGAAGTCGATAGTATTATTTTTCATTTTTACCTAATCTATGAAAGAAACACAGACAGTTGTTTTTGTTACACTATAAGTAATATGAGTATATATGCCTTAACGTCCACATTTTGTCATACAAAAAGAACACCTGAAGTTTTTTCATGCGAGTATAGATTTTCACGTGAAACAAAAGTGAACAATAGATACAAATATTACACGGTCGAGACCGCAGCGTCGTAAATCATTGTTCAAAATCAAGATTTATGAGTTCTTCAACCTTGTGCAGCATCGAATTATGTCTTTTATAAAACTTTTACAGTGTTTAGTTTCATTTATGATTTTATTTGTGATAACGTACTGTGACTTTTCTTTTAGCTTCACGCTGTAAACCGCATATAGCAAGGTAGGCAGAGGGAACCTGAGAACATAATGTTAAGACACTCCGTTCTCCGCTTTCCACCGAATTGAGACATGGCGTGCTGAGTGATGGAACTCAACGCCGTGCTTTGCCTTCTTACCAAACCCAGGAAATGAAAATACTAAACTTTTACATTTCCTGCAGTAGGAATCGAACCCATAACCTGTCGCGTTTACAGTCGCAAGCTTGTGCTTCTGCGCCATGATAGGCGTCAGACTTTTCTAGCTTTTTACTTTATCTCGCATAGCCGGGTAGGCGAAGATGCTAGAAGATACCTAGTGTCAATACACTCATACATACATATTTATACCGCATATAGCAGGGTAGGCAGATGGAACCTAGTGTTAAGACACTCCGTTCCCCACTTTCCAACGAATTGAGGCATTCAATACACTCCATGTTACGTTTTATTTTATCAGAACAGTAGAGGGTAATGATATATTTTAAATATTCTTAGAAATTTACGATAAATATTAACAATGGAATAATAACTTCTCAACCAATTGAAAATTAAAATTGAAAATCGATAAGAGTAACAATGTTTCCTAGTAGATAATCGACGGCAAAAAGGGACGAGGGTAATTTTTATCATCTTTATATACCCTCGTTATATTATAGTTTCTAACAATATAATAATTCCCTAGAGTATTAGACGCGGTCCAACTGCGCATTTTTTTTCTTCTTGCTTACAGACGTAAGCAGGGCAGGCAAAGAGGACGAAGAGAAAAACGATACGAAATGGGTACCTTCAAAAAGCGCGCTTATTCCCACCAAAAAGGCCGGCAACGCATCTGTAGCTACTTTGGTGTTACACGGGGCCGTGGGCGGCGGTGATCACTTACCATCAGGTGACCCGAACGCTTGTTTGCCTTGTTCTTTCCATAAAATTTTATTTATTATAAGGTTATATTATATATGTTTTGAAATTGATATGTATGTATATATGTATATATTTATTTATGTGTTTGTATATATTTAAAATTTTTATTTTATATTTATTTTTTAGATTAGATGTTTGTCTTAATTGTTTATTATACGGATTGTCATCCCGTTATATTTTTTTCTTTCATCCCTATCTACCGGTTGGCTGGAAGATATCTCTTATAGAGATAAGTCCACCGTTGCTAATTACTACTTTGTACTATTAACGTATTTGTAATTTTAAAGTGCAATAAAGAATATTAAAAAAAAAGAGGTCTACGATCCTTGCATACTGCGTACAAATCTTGATCCTAAGTGATATGTACGCATTTTCTCTAGTACGTCTAAGAGTTTAGCCTTTTCTGTCTCTAACACGTATTATAAATCTTGTGGGCTTCATTTATTGTTTGTACAAACTATGCTCTTTTTTAATATATTTTTTTATTCACTTTGAATCTTTTGCTATTACAATTTTTATTATATTTTACATAATTTTTCGACGTTACTTAAACTTTGAGATTTTGATGCGGCAGAAGTGCTTTCGGTGAATAATTATGTTTAAAACACATGCATGTCTCTACTTTGGAAAGACAAAGCGCGGTGTTAAGTTCCGCCACTTACAATGCAATGTCTCGAATTTAGATGGAAAGCCGCCAACGGAGTGTCTGGATACTAGGTCCCCTCTGAGTAACTTAGTTTGCGATATATGTGTGAAGCTGCTACTTCAACTTCAATATAATGAAGTCAAAGTCAAATAATTTTATTCAAAATAAGAAGTTACATGCTTCATTTTTTGAACGTCAAATAATTTACCACCGGTTCACTAAATTTAATGTGAGGCATTGAGACCTGAGAAGAACCGGCGCAAGAAACTCAGCGGGATTGATAGTGGCAATGATACCTTTGAAACAGACTGGAGCAAGCATTTCATTCCCAAGGCGTGTTATCGTTTATAAAATCACTAATATAGACTACAATAACAATAACGTTATCTTCCTTTTTCATCAAGATCCTATTCTTCTAAGAATGGCATTATGCAATTATATTCTAGGTCGTTCAAAAATTACTGTAAAAAAAGTAATTACTGTAAAACAGCTTCACGCTTACATCGCAAGGTAGACAGAGAGTAGTTGAGATTAGTTGTAATCTTAGATATAGCCTGAATTGTACGAGACCTGTTTTCATTTGTATTTGGTTTTCTTAGTGTAGGCAGAACGTATACATGGTAAACATTTCATAGAATATCATATTGTATAGAATAACGTATATTTTTTTAGCTTCACGCTGTATCCCGCATATACTCGTAGTCATGTAGGCAGAGGGAACCTGATAAACTATAAGACACTCCGTTCTCCACTTTCCGCCGAATTGAGACACTGCGTGCTGAGTGGTTGGACTCAACGCCGCGCTTTAATATGAAGGTTTTAACAAAAAAGGAAAACCCACTGCAAATAAAATGCGCTAAAAACTACAATTATTAAGAATTCTACTTATTAAACTCGCTAAACTTAAACCAAATTTGAATAGGACTACATCAAAAATACTAGCTATCATATAATAAATAACCATTAGAATTGGTTCACCCAGTTAAAAGTTACGAATTGAAAACATTGTCCTATTTTAAAGCCAGTTAAGAAGATATTATACATCACAGAAAGAGTCTTATTCCCAGCTATATTTGCTATTTCTAGCCTATTAAGTGTCTGCGCTTAGTCTTAAGGAGACTGCAACAAATGAACTCTTGTAAATTATACAATTTTTATATTTATTTATTATATACGTGTATAATAAACAAATGCCTGTCGTGGCGCAGAGGGACAAGCGTGCGACTGTAAACGTGACAGGTTGTGGGTTCGATTCCCACCCCAGGAAATGTAAAATTTAGTATTTTATTTTCTTGGGTTTGGTAACAAGACAAAGCGCGGCGTTGAGTTCCGCCACTCAACACGTAATGCCTCAATTCGGCGGAAAGTGGAGAACGGACACAAACACAAACGAAGCCGCGAGATGAATCTAGTGCTATACTAAATAAGTATATCAATAACCCCGACAGATCTCCACTTACAAAAATCCTTTAGGGATTACGAGAGCTATCATCTATCAAATATGTTTATTCCACGTACAAATAAAATAGAATATTTCCAAGACTTTTTATTCACGTTTAAGATATCAGAGGTCTAAAAAGAGGGTTTAAGAAAATACTAATACTTATGTATGTATTTATGATAAATTTGATTTTTATCTGATTTATAAAAAAAGGAAGTTATCAATTCGATTGTATTTTTTTTTTGTGTGCTATTGCATAATTTTTTCATCCGTTTTTCAGTAAACTAATTTTGGCGATTCTTTTTGTATATGATACCTAATGCTTAAAATAGGCTTAAACTTGTCGCGTCTGTAACTCGACTGCATTGACTCCGTAATTCTTTTATGAGACAATGTGTACGCTTTTACAATAGGATCCCAGAAAACGTCCAGAAATGTTCTACATCACAATATCGATCACAATATCGAAATGCTCGCTCGAGTCTATTTCAAAGGTGTCATTGTCACTAATAAATAATTGTGAAGTATTGACTGAGGAAAAAACAAATAGTTAAAATTTGACAAGTATTTTTGAGTTATTCGTAAAAATTATACTTTTTAGTGCTTTTTGTTGTAATGTTAATCAATATCAAATATTAGTAGTTATAGTAAGTAATAATAATATATTAAGTAGGCAACTAAAATACTTGGACTCTTCTCTAAGCTTTTTTTTATTTAAGTAATATGAAAATATAGTGACATTGACAAAAGTTACGGACCACGTGTCATTTTATCGTTTTTTTTAACCTTAATTATAAAAAAAGGACCTTTCTAAAAAGACAAAGTGGAGAGTAATAACACTGCTACATTTCTCATTAGGAACTTTCTCTTGTTACAATAAATCATAATCAAAATTTTAGTTCAAATATTCAAAATACAAAAAATAAAAATATTAATTATTAAGATGCTTCGTATGTATATTTAGAGTGACTTGATCTTTTCTTCACAATATCATTGGAAACCATAGCGTGACGTCTGGTCTTATAAAAGGGACTGGACGCTTAACAATACGTAAATTTGTATAGAGAAAACAAATATATATGCCTACATATATAACTATAGACCTTCATGGCGTAATGGGTAAGTTTCTAACTGCAAACATGATTGGTTGTGGGTTCAATTCCCCCTTAGGAGAATGATTATTATGCAATTATTTATTTTTTTTTACTATGGTAAGAGAATGCTGCCAATTAAAACGTAATAGTTCGAATTGCGGTAAATGGAGTGTCTGGACACCAGATTTTCTCTGACTATCCCGCTATGTGTATTGTATTGAAGGTATCAGTAACTTGAGATTTTCACTTCACGCTGTATCCCGCATATAGCAGGGTAGCTAGAGGGAACCAGAGAACCTAGTGTTAGACACTCCGTTCCCCACTTTCCGCCAAATTGAGGCATTGCGTTCTGAGTTATTAAAATACTACGACATATTAATATTTAGTTTGACCTGTTAAAAAAAATAAACAGATTTTGTAATAATTGATATTTTACCAAAAAAAGATATAAAGTTCAAATAAAATAAACTATAAAAATAAATTATTACGAATAACTCATAAACTACTCGTCAGATCTTAACTGAATTTGAGTTGGAAGCGGTAGCTACTATATAAAAATAAGAAAAATTAAAAAAAATGTAGCCGAGAACCTCCTTTTTTTTACGAAAGTCGGTTAAAAACATAAAAAATCTACGTAATAGAGCTACAGCAATATTCAAACATATTACATATGTATACAACATGTTTACTCAACGAAATCGACATTTTATTACATTAAAAATTCATTCATCACTTCCGCTGCTTTGGTATCCTAAAACATGAATAGAAAAGTCGTTTCCTGTAACTGACAGCTTTTTCCCTTATATTTTATGTTTGTTTTCTTAGCAAGTGTTTATTTTACTTACATTTGATTTACGAACAAATTTGTGAATGAGGATGAATATATTTTTTATATTGAACTTGTTTAAATAAAGTAACTACATACATACAGAGCTTCACGCTGTATCCCGCATATAGCAGGGTAGGCAGAGCGAACCTAGTGTTAAGACACTGCGTTCCCCAATTTCCACCGAATTGAGGCATTGCGTGCTGAGTAACGGAACTAAACGCCGCGCTTTGCCTTGTTATCAAACCCAGGAATAGAAAAATTCCATTTCCTGGAGTGGGAATCGAACCCACAACCTGTCGCGTTTACAGTCGCTCGCTTGTGCATCTGCGCCACGACAGGCGTTAAAACACTCTTAATAACAGGAAACAAAGAAAGCCAAGCTCATAATTGGTATTATATAAGGAGACAAGAAACAACGAAAACGAAATTGAGCCTGTTCGATAGAACGCTTTTAGCTGTAACCCAAGATTTATTACTTGTTGTTATGATGACGAAATTTTATGTATCAATTAAATTTGAACTTGATAGGTTTCTTAAAATTGGGATACTTTGATTGTTATGACCTATTTTTGTGGGAAATCTAACTTTTTTTTGTTTATTTTGTTTATTTTGTTTTGTATTTTTTTTCTACTTTTATGACATGTCCAAGTTAAGCATTTTTATGGAATAAAGATATTTTGACTTTGACTTTGACTTTGACAAATAATGATGTAAATGTGATGTAAAAACTATATTAGGTTTTTTTTTTAACTTCACGCTGTATCCCGCATCTAGCAGGGTAGGCAGAGGGAATCTGAGAACCTAGTGTTAAGACACCCCATTCTCTTTCAACAAATCCCAATCCCCCCTTTCCGCCAGATTGAGGCATTGCGTGCTGAGGGGCGGAACTCAACGCTTTGCCTTGTTACCAAACTCAGGAAATAAAAAAATCCATTTCCTGGAGTGGGAATCGAACCCACAACCAATCGTGTTTACAGTCGCATGCTTGTGCCGCTGCGCCATGACAAGCGTTAAATTAACTATATTAGTCACATTTAAAATAATTTTGTATAAAATATATCCACTGAGGTAAACTACTGAGTGATGAAAGAATGATGAGAAAGATATATGAAGCAAAGGTGAGTGGCATGAGAGGTAGAGGAAGACCTCGGTTGACCTTCGAGATCACACCAGTAATGATACTGGAGGAAGGTCACGTAAAAAGCATGAGGACCCCCCGGAGGGCATGTATGTAGAGGTTAACGGTTGTCGACGGGGCGAAAGAGGTATGCAGGGACCGTAGCGTTTGGCGCTCCATTCTCTTTGACTAACCCGCTAGGGACAAAGCGTGAAACTAAGTAAATAAATAGGTAAACTACAAGTGAAAATATAATAAATTCTCTGTTTCCTCCTTTCTTAACTTCAATAGTAAGTATATATATAATACCCCCAATTGTGGTATGTCATGTTATATTTTTTTTTTTTTTAACATTACGCATCTCTCGCATAGTGCAAGATTAAAAAAATAATTATATTTAAAATTGTTTTAGTTTTCCTTATCTGCTATAACAAAGCGTTGTGTTATGCTCCGCCACCTTAAATGAAATTCGAGTAGAAAGTTTTTAACGGAGTTTCTTAACACTGAGGTCTCTGCCTATTTTATTATACTAGTGTCCCACTTGACGCGTTAACAACGCGTTGTCTTTAGCAATGTATATGTCACTTTATATAAACATGGATGTCAAACCATGGTAGTGTGTGCATTTATTTTGTTAATTTAATATACTTTTTATGCATTATTTAAAAAAATGATAGCATTCTGCCCACTTTCTCTATATAAACTGTAAGTGTGCCAAATTTTACACTCCTCCGTCTGTGTAGTTTTCGTAAAAAGGGATCCAAATTTTTTGCTTCACGTATTTATATATAGATGAGAAAAACATGAACTTTTTTAAAGTGTATCTTTTTCTCATATTGTCTATTATTCTCTTTAAGAAAAAACGCCGGAGGCTGATGTCGTAGGAACTTTAAATTATAATGAGGCGTGTATTTAATTATAGCGAAACAGCGGGCAGCATTCGCATTGCCTCGATGCGGTAGAGTTTCATTGTTTTGTGAAAAATTTTATAGATATGTTGTAAATGGATTTAGAATGCTTGTATGCTATGTTTTTTCTAATTATAATTTATTTGCTGACAACCGTTTTTTTAGGTGGGTTTAGATGTCACCTTGGTTTTTTGCAATTTTATATCCAATTTTGCTTCACGCTTTGTCCCGTATCACACTTTGTCCCGTGCTTCACGCTTTGACCCGTGTTTGTCATATAGGGAACCTGAGCACCTAAAAAGACACTCCGTTCCCCACTTCCAGCCGAATTGAGGCATGGTGTGTTGAGTGGCGGAACTCAACACCGCGCTTTGCCTTGTATTTTGCCTTTGCCTTAACCCAGAAAATGCAAAACTTTTGTATTTTCTGTAGTAGGATTTGAACCCACAATTTGTCGCTTTTACATTCGCACGTTTGTGCCTCTGCGCCACGACAGGCGCTCAAAATTATGCTGTCGACTTTTTTTACAACGTATTTTTTTGCAAATCAATTACAATTTAAGCTCCACGCTTTCCTGGCAACTTTTATTTGGGTTTCATACTTGTGTTAACCTTGTTTTTTACAAAGTCACTAACAATTTTTTCCTATAATTTATTAACGCCTCATCACTGATATATACAAAATAAAATCGTTCAAGTCCATCTTCCATAGATTATCATGCACAAACAGACACAGACGATAATAAAAATAGCAGATTCATATTCTATTACTATTTTTTCAATTAAATTATGTTTTCGTAAAACATATTAAATGGACAGACGACCTTTTTTACTGTTTTACTTTAATACCAAAGATAAACTACTTTTTATAAAATATGGCCCGGCGTTAGGATCCACACTTGATGTCTTCAACATCGATGCAAACTGGACCACGCAGCGTCTTAACCTTAAACGACAAATTAAGGTTAATATTTTAACAAAAACATAAAACCGAGTTAACACTAGGTTGTCAGGTTCCCTCTGCCTACCCTCCCAAGACACTCCGTTCTCTTACAACAATTCCGTTCCCCACTTTCCGCCAAATTGAGGCATTGCATGTTGAGGGGCGGAACTCAACACCGCGCTTTGCCTTGTTACCAAACCCAGGTAATGAAAAGATCAGGAAATGTTAGTAACATTTCCTGAGTGGGAATCGAACCCACAACTTGTCGAGTTTACAGTCGTACGCTTGTGCCGCTGCGCCATGACAGGCGTTTTATAATGTAACATTATTACGAATAACTCAAAAACAACTCGTTTCGATCTTCACAAAATTTAAATGGAACTATATCAGAAGCAATACCTTTCGTATATAAAAAGAATAATCATAATTGGATCAATCAGTAAAAATTATGTGGCAATACACAAAAAATGCAGTCTCATTGATCCTCTCCTATTGTTGGAATCACTTAAAAATAAATTAGATACAATCTTAAGCAAACGTATGCAAATCAGCAAAGTGGTTTTTAAAATGCACGATACAAGGCAAAGCAGCGATTTGCTTTGCTATTTATATGACAATGAAACGGTCACGATAGACCTACAATAGCGCCAGTACAAAAATAGAACCCTTTTAAAATAACTGAGACCACTCGAAATTTTTCAATGAGATCTTTTTACCGATAATTGGAGGGCTTGAGTTTAAAATATATTCTAGTCTCCGTATATTTCAATCTATGTTATGAAAGTACAATATTATTTATTTATTTTAAAAGTTTTTTTTTTAACTTCACGCTGTATCCCGCATATAGCGGGGTAGGCAGAGGGAACCAGAGAACTGGAGTGAGAATCGAACCCACAACCTGCCGCGTTTACAGTCGCACGCTTATGCCTCTGCGCCACGACGAAAGTTTATTAATCCTACGAATATTATATAGGCGCTGATACTAACAACCTAAATAATGCTAACTATTAAAATCAACATCAATAGCTTCACGCTGTCTCCCGCATATAGCAGAGTAGGCAGATGGAACCTAGTATTAAGACACTCCGTTCCCCACTTTTCCCTGAATTGAGGCATTGCGTGCTCAGTGGCGGAACTGCGGAACTCAACGACGCGCTTTGCCAATATATTGCTAACAACAATAACTATACTTAATACAAAGTTTTTAAAATATTTTAAGGAAATAACCGATTGCACATTATTCAAAGTCATATTTAAGTCAATAAAAAGCTTATTTACACCTTGTAAATACAATGTACGGTAACAAATTTAATTTTCAATAAATAATATTCAACGCTTATTATGTTAGGTGACATGTTATATTGTGATATTTTTTGCAGCTTCTTGCTTCTTCACATATACAAGGGTAGGCAAAGAGAACCTAGTGTTAAGAAACGCCGTACGCCACTTTCCGTCCGAATTCTAGATATTATGTGTTGAGTGGTAGAGCTTAACGCCGCGCTTTGTCTTACTCGCATTCATTTGGGAAAATCAAAGATACAAACAAAGGAAATGATATCATTTGCTCATTTTCCCTCTATATAGACAAGAATTCAATAAGAGTCACCACTAACAAATGTGTGATATGTGTGCCAAATAAGAATAATTCTTGATTTATATAATCTCTAGCTAAATCGACGATTCTTTCATAGCACATTATGTAGAATGAAGATATCTAATGGTGCCGTCGTGAACGGAATATCTTAACACCAGGTTGCCTTCTTCATAATAAACAGGAATAAGTGTGACGATAAAAGAATATGTGTGAATACAAACGACGTTGAGTTCCGTCACTCAACGTATAGATAGTGGAGAGTTTTGACACAAGATTATTCCTAATTTCTCCCTACGCGGGGCAAGCTTTAGCCTAGAAACGAAACATAAAAATTCGTCTTGTAAAAAGTTATGTGGTAACACACATAAAAAAAAACAGTCGATTTGAGAATTTCTTTCTTTTTTCAAAGTCGGTTAACAAAGACAGGCTAACCTTATGTATCTATCATATGGAAATGATATATAAACCTATCAGTTAATATAGTTCTAAGTATTTATTAAACAACAATACTCTAAACTACTGTTCCGGAACTAGGGCTTAATGGAGTATGAATATTGACCTCTAAAGATCGCCATACGTAGTTTGACGCTTAGTTAGTCAATCATATTACGTTTCATGAGCTATTGAGATATAATTACGTATGTTATGTATATGTTTTTTATTAGAGATGATGGGATTTACTTGGCTTTGGAAGGAAATTGGAGAACGGAGTGTCTTGACACTAGGTTCTCTCTACAGTAGTCATCCCTGCTATACGGAAATGTAAAAAAATAGTTATTTTTGTATTGAAATGACTTTTTTTTTGACATTTGACTTAAAGTAACAAATTATTTTTACATACACACACACACACACATACATACATACATAGCTTCACACTTTATCCCACATATAGCAGGGTAGGCAGAGGTAACCTAGTGTTAAGACACTCCGTTCCCCACTTTCCGCCAAATTGAGGCATTGCGTGTTCAGTGGCGGAACTCAATGCCGCGCTTTGCCTTGTTATCAAGCCAAGAAGATAAAAAATTGCATTTCTTGGATTGGGAATCGAACTCATAACTTGTCGCGGTTACAGTTGCACGCTTGTGCCTCTGCGGCACGACAGGTGTTATAACAAATTATTTTTAATATTTTCAAAATTATATTCACATACTTAGGATAAGAAAAACAGTTATAGAAAGAAATTCAACTGGATATGAACGTATGGCTTAGTGGCTTAGGGGCACAAGTCCGGCTACGTAAAAAGAATATACGTCTTATAAAAATGTTAAATAAATAGTGGGTCAAATTAGCGTTGCAAGATACGCTGATTAATAAAAAAAGATTCAGGTAAAAAAGATACAAACTTCTAAAAGATTAAAATTAACACCTAATTAGGTTTGTTACAAGTTCTAGTGATTAAATTAATAAGTTAAAATCGAGTACATACGAGAAATTATATAAATAATAAAGTACCTATATATCAAATACCTTTCTAATAAAAAAAACAACCGCTCAGCCATTTTCACCCATGATTGAGCAACCATACTTCCATAACATTAGCAGAATCTTCTCTCATAGAAATGTATTCAAAACATGTAACAAAGTTTGGATATCCAACGTAAAAATATATTATATCGCAGTAAAACTGTGGTATAACTGAATAACTAACTTTTGAGAACTTCTGAGGCTATGGATTTATGAGTAATCTTAACATTAATATAAAAGCTTTGAGGAGATTTGCGTTCACGATATGTTTGTAAAATATTGTATTAGCTGGATACAGTTACTTCTTTTACGTGGACAACAAAATTTAATATATAAAATTTTAACAAGAAGAAGAACAGACTTTAAATAAAATGCACTAAAAGCGCAATTGTTACGAAAAACTCAAAAACTACTCGTTAGATCTTAATTAAATTCAATTAGGACCACATCAGAAGTTTACGCTTCAAGAAGGCCGAATGCCAAATTTCAGCATTCTATGGCCAGTAGTCCTGTATATTATCTATCTATAGATATTTATTGCAATAAAAAAAAGCTTCTGAACGAAGTTAACTTAAAATCGGTATATCCTGCCAATATGCATCAATGTAATTTCTTTTATATAAACAAAATATTTCTGATATCCCTAACAGACTATTTCCATAGTCAACACAAAGTTAACTTAACAGACAAATCCTTAGGCAAAAGGTAGTCCAATGACATATTTTCTTACCAGTATAGGAGGATAATTGGCATTATAAAATAAGCTAGCTTAAGATAGTGTAAACCTAGAATGGGTACGACTAACGACGGTTTAACTAATAATAAACCAAGGACTAAGACTAGTATTTATTACTATAAGATTAGGAACAAAGTCTTGGGACCTTACCTCCTACTCTATATTTTGCTAGATCAGGAGTAAACAACGTTTTTTGGCAATCTATTCAAATTTTGAATTTTTTTTTGGCAGACCAAAATTGAAGTTTTGAAATGTATTGGGGTGCCAAAATCAAATTTTTCAATTTTTTATAGGTCACACTTATTTAATAGTATTTAAAAGAATATTCATATGATAAACATAAGATTATAAAACCATAATATCCGTAAAAAAGTTGGTAGAACTTTATATATTTAGTTAGTTGCAGGATAATACCTGCATTTGTAATATAAAAAACACTCGGCGGGCCTCATATCTTTATTAAACGGGCCGCATAAGGCGCGAGGAACGAGGGTTGATCACCCCTGTGAGAGAGATGTTAAAGGTTAAAAAAACAATTACTCCTAGTAAAAACTACCAGTCTCCCTAATATAAATAAAACTTATATAGTATTATGTTAAGAAATGTGTGTCTCACTGTTTATCTTTCAGTATTTTTTTTTAGCATATAAAGCAGGGTAGGCAGAGGGAACCTGAGAAACTAATGTTAAGACACTCCGTTTTCTTTTTTTGTTCGTTGCATGCTGTGTGGCGGAACTCAACGCCGTGCTTTGCCTTGTTAACAGGCCCAGAATATGAAAATATTATTTAAAATTTTCATATCCTGGAGTGGGAATCAAACCCATAACCGGTCGTGTTTGTGCATCTGCACCAAGACGGCGTTACAGTAGTCTTTCGGTATTTTTGTGGGCTTAATGAATATGCCACAATAAATATAATGTTCACCTAGCTGGAACTTCTGGCTGCGAAAAGCTGAAATTAGGCATGAAGGTTCCTTTAGGAGTAATAAAGGTAACTGGGCACTAAAACAAGACTTGCTGAAAATTTTAAGAGAACGAAGAAATACTAAATTTTACTTTCTATTAAAAGTAAAAATTATAACAGCTAGAAATGTAAATAGTGACTAGCGTCATAAAATCTATATAGAAGTTAAGGTGACAGATACTTTATTATTATTATTTTTTTTTTAACTTCACGCAGTATCCCGCATATAGCAGGGAAGAGGGAACCCGAGAACCTAGTGTTAAGACACTCCGTTCTCATTCAACAAATCCGTTCCCCACTTTCCGCCAGATTGAGGCATTGCGTGTTGAGTGGCGGAACTCAACGCCGCGCTTTGCCTTGTTACCGAACCCAGAAAATGAAAATACTTCATTTCCTGGAGTGGGAATCGAACCCACAATCTGTCGCTTCACAGTCGCACACTTGTGCCTCTGCGCCACGACAGGCGGCTATATATTAATATTATACTTTTAAAATGGATGAATGATTGTTTTTAAGGAATAACAGTAAGGAATCTTTACAGTTTGCGCACAACATCTGTAACTATAAAGACGATATTTTTTTAGCTTCACGCTGTATCCCGCACGTAGCAGGATAGACAGAGGGAATCAGAGAACCTAGTGATAAGACACTTCGTTCTGTTAAGGCTTCCGTTAGCCAAAAGCGATATGTCCTCCAAAATATACTTTGCATTGTAACTTTATTATAATTTATATATTAACGAAGATTTAATAGAAGAACGCCTGTCGTGGCGCAGAGGCACAAGCGTACGACAGTAAACGCGACAGGTTGTGGGCTTGATTCCCACTCCAGAAAATGAAAAATTCTAAATAATATTTAGTATTTTCATTTTCTGAGTTTGATAACAAGCACTCAGCACGCAATGCCTCAATCCGTCGGAAAGTGGGTAACGGAATTGTTGAAAGAGAACGGAGTATCTTAACACTAGGTTCTCAGGTCCCCTCTGCCTACCCCTATATGCGAGATACAGCGTGAAGCTATAAATAAAAAAAAAACAAATATTTATAGTATATTATCTGTTAATTCCATTTAACAAGGTAATTAGTCAAAAAAATCAAAACTCTTATTAAATTAATTTTCTTGTAGAATTCAAATGACTTTAAAATATAACTTAAGCTAATGACTCACGTAAATAGCATGATTCATTAAAAAAGTGTACTAAAAATTAATGATCACAGACTGTTCATTACAACAATTATTTCACTTTGTATATTGTAGCGAATTAAATTCTTAAAGCATTATCCTTTATGTTAAAGATACCATAAATCTTATAGCCGTCCGCTACGCCTAAATTACTTTCTTCTAGATACAGTAAAGATATAAAAACACTGTAGATATAAGAATTAACAAAAACTTTTAAATTTAATATTTTACTGAGGAGGTCATCGTTGCGCAGTGGAATAATCCGATTATAAATATGATGGTTTTGGCTTCGATTTCCATTCAAGACTATGATTAATTTTATTTATTTTTTTAATTTTCCTGCTCTGGTAAGATAATACACGGCGTTCAGTTCCGTTATTCAACGTGCAATGTATCAAATACAAGCGAAAAGTAGAGAACCGAGTATTTTGTTACAAGTTTCTCTTTGACTACTATGTTATTCTAGAAAAAGCGTGAAAATAAAAATATATATTACAATAATATTATATTATAATTATAAGCTGATTAAACAAATATTTAACTTAGTACAAGTTCTAGCAAGAAATTCTAAATACACCTTCATAATGCCGTCGGGAAATGTTAACCTTTACAGTCTACATAATACGTAGACTAACGGTGCAAATTCAACAACTGAGTTTTAAAGAATACTTCGTACATTATATTTGGAAATCTTGCCAAAATTCACTAAATATAGATTGTTAATACAAAAAAAAGAAGCAACAGAGTGAATTACGGCTATACTATAGGCAAATAATATAATAGGCAGAAGGAATTTAAGTTTTTCCATTTCTTGCGTCTGGTAACAAGGCAAAGCCCGGCGTTGAATTCCGCCACTCAGCACGCAATGTCACGAATTCAGGCGAGAAGCAGGCATTTATCAAATCTAGAGGCCCTGTTTACGCGTTTCCTTAGCAACGTATACGTAATTTTACACTTAATTGTATGTCAAATAAATGGTATGTATTTTATTCATTTAATCTATTTCAAAAAAACAGCTTCACGCTTTATTTTAAAAAGAACCCCGCTTATAAGTCACA